>VXBL01008172.1:212229-230524 GCA_013400195.1 Aramus guarauna
AAAAAAAAAAAAAAAAAACAACAAACAAACCCCAAAACAAAAACCACAACACACAAAAAACCCAAAGCAGCCAAACACAGTACTACTGAGTAAGAAGCCAAACAGGCCATTCATCTCAATCCAGTGCTGGGCAAGTTTAAAAGCAATTTGCCATTATCTTGATGAGCAAGACACAGCTTCTGCTAAGTATACAGCCCTTTGCTGTTATTTATAAGAACATGTCCTTGAGTGGACTATGAACAGATCAGACAAAGTGGTTTTACTGGGTCCTCTTTTCTTATGCAACTTTTTGTCCATAAGAGCTGTGTTTTCAAAGACTTTCTAGGCAATGTGCCAGCCTGGAGATCTGTTCAAAGGAAACAAGATGGCTTTTAACTACACATTATAGTCTTAGGACTTTGCTTCAAATACTTTACATAAATGTTTCTGGTTAGTCATACTGATATTCTCTTTTGGGAGTTTTTACTTTGAAAAGTTTTTGGGTTTTTTTCCTCCTAAATCCAGAAAGAGTAACATTTTGGAAGGCTTGTAACACAAGGATCTCTAAGTAGGGACACGGGATCGAGACTCAGGAGATGGGTGCTCCCTCCTTGATTCTCTCGGTGGCTTGCTCGCAAAGTTGGACAGCTCAGGTTGGGGTATGTCTCCACTACAACCCACATTTTGCTCTCCTCACATGTCAAGGAAAGGTTCATTAATTAGCCTGGGAGAGAACTGTGCTAATGTGCTACATGGTGTCTGGTGAAGACCTGGTCTGTGTCTACCCAACAGGAACGTAGTGAGTGACTGTCTGGATTTGTCCGTATGGGTGACGCGCTCTCTGCTTATCTTTCCATTACCAGTATTGTCTTCTTTTGCATTAACAGTACAAGCTTTCTAGACCAAAAGACATCTGGTGTTTCCCTCACAGCTGTTGCATATTACTGTTAGTGTGATGTTGACTTGAGGCTGGTACCTCTTTTATGATAAATGAAGTTTGTGGGGTTGTAATTTAAAAAAAAAAAAAAAAAAAGGAAAGGAAAGGAATGAGTAAAAATTACATGATCTAGTTCTTGATTGAGTTTCATTTTATTTTTTAATCTTGCTTTTATTGTACTTAATATGCAAATTATTTACTGAAAGTATGACTACAGTACAATATTTGGTAATTTAGGAGGGGTTATATAATGCAAGCCTAATTTCAGATTTATTTTTTAAATCTAAAGGGGGAAAATAATAAAAACTACCTTAATAAGGAATTTCTAGAATACCCCCTTGAGGCAAAAAGGAAGAAATATGTATTTTCTTAGATTCTGAGTGTTCGTGATCAAAAAGACTGAAAAAAAAAAACCAAACCAATTAAGAAAATGTCCATTAGATAATGACTTCATCAGCTGCATAAAACATTCTGTTCCTTCTGACTTTGCATGGGATCTCCATATACTACCCGATGCAGTTTCCTGGAAGAGCTTTTCCTGGGGAAAAGCTGGGCAATGGCCACCAGCTGCAGAGGAGTGAGGAAGCACCAGCAAACCTTTAACGTTGTATTGGCATGGCAGTGTGGGTTGAGGCTGCCCTTAATGCCCACCCTCTCGGAAGTCCCTTTGTACTTCTCTGCAATGGACAAGGCAGAATAAGGAGCAACCAATGGTGAAATCACCCTCCCAATCTATTGAATTATTGAAAGCAAATAATGCACAAACAGCTGTGGCTTTAAGATTGCTTTCTCATCAATGTTCAACATGTTTTAGGAGTCCAGCAGTTTTGAACAGTATAGCAGTTCAAAGCATAGCGGCTATCACCAGTGAGGAATAATTTGGACAAGACCATGCTTTGAGGGGAATGGCCTATTCTTAATTGTCTTTTTTCCAGAAGGAGGGCGCAAAGATGAGGTCCACATCTGTAGTGGCTAACTGTTGGCTACAAGTCTAGTCTGTATTAGGCAAGCTTGTGGAATAGGAGAAAGAAACTTTTATAATGTGACTTAAAATTAGTTTGAACACATTCTTTGTGTTATTTTCTCATTTGTGGGGGACCAGAGGCACAACACAAAATTAAGCTACAAACAAGATTTCTTAAGTCAGCTGTAGTTACCTCTCCTATAACTTGTATGCACTCCCCCAGTTCTCAGCAAAAATTTAACTTTTATCTGGTGCCAGAAAACACATTGGTTATTACATGGTTTGGAGCAAAGGCTAAGAGACTACTGAGATGACTGCTGCAGTGTCGGATCTTGAGCAAGATAATTCTTCTATGTGCATCTCTTCTCAAAGTACAGAAATTCTTAAATGCAGTGTAACTCATAAATACATGTAAAATATTTTTCAGTCAGATATTGCATATGTTTAAACGTCACCAAAACATCTCAAACATGATCGCTGTTCCCCATACTACTCTTATTTTTACTAATTTAACAATCCAGGAGGTCAGATGAGCCCTTGTATCTCATGAACTGTCTGTTGCAGTAGTCTTCTCCCCGTGCAAAAAGAATATGCACTATTTAAATTAGTGTGCTGAATATGCCCTGTTTGCTAACTGTCCAACCATGCAATGTCTTTCATTATTGAATATGGTTCCTGGAATGAATATGATAAAAGACATGCTGGCTGATGGGCTTAGATTAACAATGAACCTAGTAATTGTCCGGAAATATATATTTAATTCATAAAAAGTCTTAAATCATGACATAATGATAGGGAGGTTTTTAAAAGAAAATGAAATACTAGTAATCACAATATAATTGAGAATGTTGGAACTATTATTTTTCTTGACAGTATAAAACTTTTTACCATTTCTTTGCCGACATGTATAATTTTCATTATATTCACATATGTAAAATAAATTAAAATGAATTTACATAGCAATTTTTCTAGAAAGCAGCCACATTTACAGAGGTAGGTCAGAATAATGAAAATAATGCATTGAGGTCTGTCATTTTGTAAGAGAATTGAAAGTTTTACGGAAATAATGTAAACCATAATGCAATAGCACATAATATAATCAGACATAATAGGATGAAATTAAGGTTAGGGAGATTAATGATGACTGTGTATTTTTTTTAATTTATTTATTTTTTAAAAGGAAAATCACTGTCTCTAAGTTCTGGAATGTTCTTCCAATGAGTATTGTTGGAGCCATACTTGCAATATTTCTAATAGCACTAAGAAACATTATGTATCCAGCAGAAATTTCTTGTTAAACTTTCATAGGTCCTGCAACTCTTACCTTGTCCATTGGTCTTTCATCCTTTTGGTATCCTATGCAACCTATAAAGTAATCTTTAAACTATTTGGGCTTAAATATCCTATCAGGACTTTATAAACTGGGACCACTGAGTTCAAGACATGAATTAACTTCACTTAGTGTATTTGGATCTATCTTCTTTCTCCTCAGCCAGAGGACATTTTGCATTGGTGTTCTGATTATTGAGTTAAAGGCTTAGGGATTTACATTTCTCTAAATGTTTTTAGGTGAGTCAAAAGAACAGCACTCATAAATATTTCTCGAATGAGGAGTGAGGCAGTAACTTGCTCATTTTTTTACCTTAATTCCTAGGGTAATTTTTTTACACAGATCCGTTCTTGAACTCAACCTGTCTTAGACTCTGTTTGCAGATCAGGGATTGCGGCTGCTCTGCCTACTATTTCCTCTGCTGAAGTACAGAACCACTTTCTCTGACGTTTACCACAGTGCCTGTTGTGAAAATAATTTTCAGAATCAACATGTTGGATGCAATGGTCTTGGATCATGTTTTGTTTCTGTGAACAGTGGAAGTTGTTGAGTCCTGATTTCATGTCCTGACCATGAAGCTTCATCTAAGCCAGGAGAATTGCTCTCTCCAGTCAACTGTAATCTGCTTCTTTCCTACGGCTGGTTTATTCAGGCATCTGACTCTGGGCTTTTTGGCTGCACTGGGTAATGGGATATCAACACAGGAGTGTGGTGACTCCAAACCCTTTTGGCTTGCTTAGTCTTCTTAATAAGATGAATTGCATCTCATTTGTCCATGAAGACGAAAGTTTTATACTGTCTTATGCTTTGGTTTTCATAATGAAGACTGAAAAGCCTTTTGAATTTTTCTCTTCCAACACAAAATTTGCCTTGAACAATCATTCCTTCTGTCATTTTTGTCAATAATCCTGGCCTTCTCAAACAGCACAGTGACTTTAAATTTGCAAGATCTTTAGGTGAAGTATCTCTAATCAATGCAGGAGTGCTTGCATCAGATGTATTGGAGCTATTTCATAAAAGAAAATTATTAAATATGTGGAATAAATGTCTTCAGTTGTGAACAAGCATGAAAATCCTCAGTTCCAAATGTCTCCCCTGCTACTCACTGAGCTGTAAAATCTGGGTTTGTCCTGGAGTGCCTCCTGAGTTGTAATTTTCATTGCAGCAACCTGCTCTTTCCACTACTGTTCCTTAAAGTACTCTGCCAGAATTTGTCTTCATCATATTAGATGTCACACTTTTGTGTTTAGGTTCCATTGTTTGGGACCTCAGGCCACACAGGAGATGATCTACCTATGACGTCAGATCCTTCCAGTCTCAATGACTCTGGCAGGCTTCGCAATTCACGCGAAAACAGATTACCCTACATCTTAAGAACAGATAATTCTGATTGTAGATTATGAAATAATGTTAAATGATTATTTTCTGCCTGTGATGTGTAATGCTGGCATCTCAGATGATATGCTTGAATAACTACTTGTAGAAGAAATAATGTGGCATTGGAACTTCTAATGTATCATGCAGTCATCAAGCTGTTAGAACTGAGAAGATGTTTAATGACTGCATGGTACAAAAGTTTAGGGGAGGATACTTCATTTAACAGGCTCAGAAGCAGCATGGCTATGGGTATACAGACCCTGACCAGAGTGTTAATTTTTTTGCAATACTGACTACAAAATGGCAGGCAAGGGTTCTCTTGTTTAAAGGAATGGTGAACCCTGTCCCACCGAGTGGTATAGACATGATTGTAGGCAAGTTCTTCCAAGCTGTTGTGGACTATATCCTCCAAAGTTTTCTGCACTGACCATTCATGTCCACAAAAAAGTGTGTGGCTATTCCAGGAAGCTTCTATCGTGATCAATACCAACCTTAAAAGATTTGTATTCTTCTGCTGCAAACTAATACTTACTGCTTAAATGCCTGATGTCACCATCTTAAATTATTAAAAATATAATGTTTATATATGGACTTCCTATTATTTAGGGAAAAAATATATAATAGAGAATTTGGAAACAGAATTTGCCTATTTAAAATATTAAAGAACAAGCTCATAGGTATACTTCAACTTCCATTATAATTTTAGGAAACAAGTTATGGAATTATGAGTTTATTCATATCGCTAGCTTCAGACATCATGAAACTTTGCAGAAAATAATACTGAGAATTAGTTGATATAGCCAATCTCTTAGAACTTTTAAAATCATACGGACTTCAGATGACTGTGGAAATTAGGTGCCTACTGCACTGTAACCTCTGTCTGCATTATTAACTAGTGTAAGATTGTATTAGAAATAGTCTGTGCTCTCTCCAAGAGCTGATAGCATTCATTTATCATGGAAGGACAAAAAGCTGAGATTATATTTTGACAAACATTCCAAAGTTTGAATGCAAAATTGAACCTTTTATGCACTTCTTGCAGCTTTCCCGGCTCTTTTTTTCCTCATTGGGTATTCCTCCCAGCACCTGACTGCTTCACAGACTTGTGGAATTGTCATCCCACCTGCGTCAGTCACAGGATGTTGTTGAGGAGCTCAGCCCTTCTCTTACGCTACAACAAGGAAATCTGTGGCTTACTTCATCAACGATGTATGGCACCTGACTGGTGTGAAGAGAGCATAACTGAGAAATTGCCCACTGCTTTAAAAGGGGTGGATGCTCTTGACATCGCCCTCTGTAGACCCACTTCTTCCTCGCAGAAATACAGCTTAATTTAACACTGTAAAGTAGCTCTTAAAAGAGCCATTATTGTGCTGTCAAGCCAAAAAGAGGTGTTTAACTAAACTACAATTTTCAAATTCTCCTATTTCAGACAAACCAATTCCAACCTCATATTCTGAAGTTATTTCTGAAGTCTCAGGGAGCTTTTTTTCCCTTGATATATCACTGAGGAATCACTGTTAGTTTTGCATCTGATCACATGTGAAGACAAAATAATCACTTTCTGCCTTCTATTTTCAAATGGGAAAATTAATTCTGACTTCATAGCCTTAATACAAGTACTACTTCTTCTCTGTCAAGGGAGAAATAAATGTCTTCATTCTGCTTTCATTGGAGAGTCCTACTTAAATGTATTATTTGGGGATTTTGTGTTTTTTTTTGTTTGGGGGTTTATTATTTGTTTGGGGAAAATTTTTTTTTGTTTTGTTTGTTTGTTTGATTTTTAAAGATTCAAGGCCAGGTAGAACATCATATTTGCCACTCAAAGTGCACAAATCACCTAGGAATCTAGGTGTGAATCCACCCACTTGTTCCTGCTTGGATATCTGCACAGTTCTCAGGTCTTCATACCTTTATCCCTGTTCATTATCCTCATAAAGTCTATATCTGTGCTATCAAGGGAAATCCAAGGACTTATTCTGACAGAGCAAGACCAGAGAGTGATCTGCAGATATGTAGGATCCACAAAAAACTTCATTTCTTCCTCATGCAATTCAGTCTATTCTCCACTTTCCTTGCATAATATTTACTACTCTGCCTAAGTGGTAACTGCACTGCAGAGGATAGTGTTATCTAAACTGAAAAATTAGAAAAATTGAAATTATTGCTATTTGATAAACATCATCTATAAAAATGCATTGTTGCTAGCCCTGGAGACAAAATGGGATCCTTTGCTTCTGATGAAGAGTTAGGTTTTTTGGAGCAGTGCCTGATTTTTAGTACTCCAGTAATCCTACTTATTATCATCGTTAGGCATAGAACAAGACCTTCTCTGACTCAATTTCTGTCTAGGAATCAGTCATAAGTGACTTTTCTGGAAGAGCTATATGAATACATCTGTCTTAGAGGATCTCCATTCTGTATTTTCCACTTATCTTGCATCCTAGGTATCAGAGAGTATATCACAGAGATGTTTTATTTAGATCATGTGCTGGCCCTTCAGGCACAAAGAATGCTGGTGACTATGACAAAATACCAAATACCCAAAGTTCAGCTACTTCTACCAAACAATTTTCTGAAAACCGATGATGGCCCACAGGATCACAGCATCATATGTCTGAAGAGTACACATCAGCTGTTAGCAGAATTAAGTACCAGTATTTCCATAGTGCCATGACAACCTTCCTTCTCTGTGCCGCTCTGAGCCATGCCGTGTGCCTTTCCCATCTTCTTCATGCCCAGGGATGAGGACTTATGTGGTCTTACAGTTTTCAGATACAGAGGAAAGAAAAAATTTGGAGGGAGCTGCACTCCCAACCATCCCTAAGCCAGCAGCGCTGTCTTCACTCCTTGGGTGTGGTCTGGGCAGAATCAGACAATGCATGGTTAACCAGTGAGGTCTTCAAACCTCAAAGCAGGTGAAAAGTAGCACCATGGTAGGGACTTGTGTGCCTGTGAGATTTGTTGGTCTGAATATTGGTAATTTCCATTTTTTAAGTTTTTCACCTTTTCCCCATCCTCTGGACCTTTCATTGGCCAAAAGGTCTCTGGTGATATTTGCTGGTCTCATAATGAAAGATGCAGTACTGTCCATCTCAACTGAGTCTCTTGTCCTTATTACATTCATCATACAGCTTGCACAGCATGTCCTTAGTATATCTGAACAGACTTATTACCAAATGATAGATCACTTGTGTGACTTGTAGACTAATTGTAGGTATCACAGAACACTTCATAACTAGTTTACGTATATGAAAATAAAGCGGAGAAGCTGCCCTCAGTTTCATATAAACTTCAGAATTGGCTAGTAGTGTGTGCTGGCCACTTTAGGTAGATTAGCTTTGTCAGTCTAGTAAGGAGAAATTCCCTTTTCACATTTTTCACTGTGGCTGGGACAGACGGAAGACTGTTGGTATCAGAGGGACCATGTGTTCAAACTGCTTTAGATCTACATCCTAAACCTTTCCTTTTGTAGTTGCTGTGGCCAGTTCTCACATATCATCTATGGGCTGTATTTGATCATCAGTGAGAAAGAGACAATGTCAGGGATAAAGAGTTCAGTCCTTCCAGCCTCTTTGTCCTCAAGTGCTGAAGGTACTAGAAGAAAAAATATTATTTCTACATGTACTCTGTAGAGCGAAGGATCTGTTGATTATCAGATTTTTGTTAATATGCTATCACTATGTAGACCATTATTATTTGTATTTAACTTTCATAAAGATACTCAGCTTGCCTGCCATCTTGAATGACGTAGAAAAGAGGTATCACCTTAAGAACAGAAATGTTTCTAGGCTGGTTTACAAGTAAAGAAATAGAAATGCATTAAATCAGGTGGAAGAACAGATATATGGCACTAATTCCCTGTGTGACTATGTGCATCATGTCAATAGGTGCAAGGCTGGCTACCTCCCATTGAAAAACTAAAAATGAAAATTTGTAACTGAAAATCTCATTATATTGATATATGCACACATATAAATACATACATATATATATACATAAATATATAGAAAGAAAAAAATATATATAAAGCAAGACCAAGTGCAAGGTCCTGCACATGGGTTGGTGCAATCCCAAGCACAACTAGAGGTTGGGTGGAAAATGGATGAGAGCACCCCTGAGAAGAAGGATTTGGGGGTGTTAGGGGATGAAAAGCTCAGCATGAGATGACAATGCACACTTGCAGCCCAGAAAGCCAACCATGTCCTGGGCTGCATCCTGAGCAGTGTGACCAGCAGGTCGAAGGAGGGGATTCTGCCCTTCTGCTCTGCTCTCCTGAGACACCCCCTGCAGTGCTGCATCCAGCTCNGCAACCTGGGCTAGTGGAGGGTGTCCCTGCCCATGGCAGGGGTGGGACTGGATGGGCTTTAAAGTCCCTTCCAACACAAACCAGTCTGGGGTTCTATGATAACTCTAGTATGTTATCAGAAACAAAAGCAGAGCTTCTTCAAGTGAAAAATCACTCAAAGTTGTTTTGAAATTTACAGGATTTGAAAGTTCATCAAAATTATTTGAGAAAATTGAGGTTTGTGTTGTGAACATTTCATATAAATCTAGTATTACATTATTATTACATAATTATTATTTTAGTGATTTTTAAAGAGTACATACACAAAGAGCTTGCAGTGTAATATTTTTGTCCTGAATGTGTGGACTTTTGATGTGTTCAGTTATTGACACTATTTCAAAGGGAAAAATGAAAAAGCAGTGAGAGAAGTCATAAAGAGTGAATGAAGTGAAAACTGAACTGGATCCTGTATCTCTAGATATAAATCTTTTGTTGAGATAAACTTTGAATTGAGGACCAAAAATGATGGAATGTGAAAGCTCAAGACTTCACAGACCTATACAACTACAGAACATCTTTGCAATAGCTTTTGTAGCAACTGGATCAGATTTAAAATGCCCAGTGAATATTTCCAGCAATTTTAATGTCATTAAATCTCATATGATGAGGCAAAAATATAATTTTCTCTTTCTTTTCATATGCTAGTCTGTATTGTCTGCTATAACATCTTCATTTTCATGATGTACATGTCTAACCTGCAAGCTGTGTAAATGGTCTTACATATGCGTATTGTTTCTTTTTATGTATAAAAAATAATTGCCCTACTATCCTTCATACTATAAACTGTGAGAAACTGCATATGTGTGTTTCTTCTTCACTTGTTTTTAGCTGTGATAATTCAGCTGTTTCCTTTAATTGGAAATTTTACAGCCTTCAGAGGTTCATGGGTAGGAAGGGAAAGGTTACTCATTGTAACCTCTGTACTGCCTTGCCTAAAACATACTAGAAAAAAATCTACTGCATCTACTACAAAATCATTCAAAAAAACCCAACTTTACCAATATAATAGTATTTCCATTAGTCTTTTACTGTGTGGATTTACATTTTATCTTGAAGATAAAATGTATCTTGAACTTTTTTTAAACTGATTAAAATTTTACTTCAGTCTAATAGTTTTGAATATTAATATTTTTAACAGTTGTATTTATTAAGCAGTTCTAATCAAAACTGTATTGTCTTAGAGTACTTAAGATTTTGTTTGTTTGAATAGCTGAAATTATCTTTCCATTACTTATTCTAAGAAATATTAAAGCAATACTGCAAACAGTTACTTAAACTTTTCAGAGTAAATAATTTTAAAATCTATAGGAAAACATTTGATACAAAACTCTTTGCCTGGACTATAATGGGTCCATTACAATTGTCAGTGCATTTTACTGAAAAATGCAGAATGTAATGGCCAAAATGTAAGCAAGTTTACATGCTTAAAGCCTTTTGGTGATCTAAATATATAGAGAATTTTTGCACGATATTAATTGCATCCATTTCTTTTTTAGTCTACAGGGGCAAATATGAAAGATCAAGCATTGAGCCCATTTGTCAGGCTTAGCACAAAACTAAACAAACTTCAAGCTAAGTAGGAGTGAAGAACCAGTTGTTTTGGGTTAATTTGGTTATGTTAATAAGACAATTTGAAAAAAGAAGGTAGTTCAATACCTGCAAGACAAGAGAGTGATGGGAAAGGGAAGAGTGAAAACTGATGAGCACTTGGAGTAAAGAACAGTGAGATTAAGGCGACATGAAAGATCAGCACGAGGCAAATGGTGTGCTGACGGATTTACAGACTGTTAAAACTTAAGTCTCTGCTCCTGTTTTTCAGTGTTTAACAGATTTATTAATTCTAATTCTCATCTTTTTAGCTTTTTTTTTTTTTTAAGATATTCTACAGATTTTATTAGAGGTTTGGTCTAAAAGACAGGGAGTGATTGCCTTGTGATGAATGTTTATCTGGAAACACCAGTTTCTACCCTTTATTTGTGCCAGTAAGTCCTGGTGTGTTGCACATGATTTCGCGACATGGATTGTTTGCATTTGCTAACAGATATCTCAGTGTGGGACCTCTGCGTGTGTTTTAATGGCTCTCTAGTGCTGGCAGGTTGCATTCATTGTTCTGGCAAGATTTCTCCTAGAGGATGCTGTTTTGCGTAAAATTTGATGGATTTGGGTTTCTTGTTTATCATCAAAAGTCTAGAAGGAAAAAAAAAAAGGAAGTTTGGGGAAAAGCATTTCATTTAAATAGTTCTGGAAAATTAACTTGAAGCAGTGGTTCCAAACAACTTGAGGACTGAGGTTTCTTCATAGGCAAGTGTTACAAAGATGGGATCTTTTGTCAGACCAACGAACGTTGCTGCACACAAACAGAAAACAATCTTTAATCTGCAGGAGGAACAGGAGTGCTCCTTTGCTGTGTTTCCTAGCTTGAAGGAAATCTCTAGAAAATCTCCAGAAAGGAGACGTGGATGGGATTCCCCCATCCAAATTCGAGTCTAATCCCACAAAAAATGTTGGACTCTGCAGTAAGTACAGATCTGCATCAGGGCAAACACAGCCCTGCACAAGTGGAAACAGTATTAAAAGAGTTATTCTGAAGGTTTAGGTCATAAAATTGAATCTGAAGTAAGAAAACTACACTGACAGAAGACACGCATCACAAAAACTGTGACCCAACACTAAATGAGACAAGAAGCAGATGAGAAGGAATGACAATATTGGACACTGAGCATTTTTTTCTCAGTGCAAACTTCCATCAATAACTTCTAAGTTAAAGGATCTCTGCTAACACTAAATTGATGATAAAAACCCTACAGAATTTTTCACTAGCAAGGGAAAATATTTTAAGTATTTTCAGCCCATTCCTAACTTCTGGTCCAAGGCTGTGAGCAATTTTGTTCAATTTTTTCTCATGCACAACCTAAGAAAATTTGCAATTTTTTTTTTTTTNTTTGCATAGAGTTTGTTGGTAAAATTATCAACATTGTCATACCAAAAGTAATCACAAAATAGTTCCAATGTGTAAGGCACTTTACTGCTCTTATTTCCCCTACTTTTTGGTTTGATTCTAGCTGTGATGCCACACCTAGATAAAGTACATTTGTTTTTTTTTCCAACATAGGATTATGTTAGTTTATCCTAGCAATAAAAAGCTTTGAATTTAAACTGTGACATCTTGACCCACTAAGAATGAACAAGCAATTTTTGCAGTAAAACCAATCCTGATGTCTTCTGTGAATGCCAAACAGACAGTCTGTACTCCACACCTCTTTCTTAAGGCCTTATTTTCTACTTTGTCTAGAAGGTCTACATCTGTACTCTGTATGAATAATCAATGTAGATAGGACACAATCTCCACTTTCTCTCTGGATCCTCTATCTTCCTTAGATTTCCTTTTTCCTCCATTTTTTTTTTAGCATTTCTTTCTGTAAGGCTGTATGCCACATCATTGTTTTCTTCCTGGTTTTGGAGAGCGAATTGCCCTGCCACAGGAGAACTAACTGCCCTTCTCCTAGTTAGGAAGGAGGTGGTCCTTTGCCTTACTTATCTCTCACAAGTTAATATAGGGATCAAGCCTGTTTATAAAAGCATGGTCACTTTTATGGCTTTTTGAGGTGGCATCTGCTTTGCCAGGTTAAGGAGCGTTGATAAGGATTCATTTGGGGAAATTTCTAACTGAGCATCTAAATAACCTTGGGGTGTTAATTAATAAATTGCTACAGAGCTTTAATTCCAGTTATTTTGATCTTTCACAAGTGAGATTTGGTGTTGTGAGTGTTTTCACTTAAGCAAGCTACATTAGTGTGTGCAGAATTGAACTCTCTAGTGATTATTTTTTATCTCTTTTTTTTTCACCTCCAAACCTCCAAATTGCTATCAGGAAGTTTATCATTTCTCTACAAACATATGCACCCTACTTATCTTTTAAGGTAAGGTAAACCAGTAGCCTAAGAATGCCCTTCCCTTCCCTCGAACCCCAGAAAATGTAAAACCACATTTGTTTAAATAAATAAGCGCAGGTGGAAATGTACATCTGCCTTTGACACGAGTCAGATACGTGTTTCTAAGTCTATGCAGGAAGACATCATAAGCTTTTTGTTAGAAGGGGCCTCTACACTAACATTAAACGTTGATTTGTTTTAGCCTGCCTCATACGGTCACTTGTTTGTTTGCAGTCGGTCCAGGTGCAAGTTGAAACTGATAAGAGCTGGCAGTGTTTGTTTTATTGTGAACCTTATTCAGCCTGATATTTAATTATGTTTCCATGTGGATTTGTAATGTGGATTAATAGTTTTATTTTACTCCTGTGATTAGTTTCTGTTTGTTCTAATTTCTTTTTGGCTCTTTCTTGACCTTGAGGTGAAAAAACACAGAAGATGTATTCCCTCAATTTAATGCCAGTCTGAGGTGTTTCTCCTGCATCATCAGATCAATGAAAAGTAAATAGCCTACACTTCTTGTTTCACAGTGCAGTATTGATCTTTCTTCAGCTTTTGCTTCCCTTTTTCCCTGCGTCTTGTGTCTTTCAACCCCTGGGACCGAAGTGATTGCCATAGATTGGACAAGCTAACAAGCGCATGATAAGGAACTGGTGTTTTGTGGTATACTCACATTCACATGCCTGGTATATAAAGCCTGGACCTCTCCGCGTTGAAAGAGAGGTGCCATTTTGTGTATGGCACAAGTCACTATGAAAAAGAGCCACAGGGAAGGCACCAGAGCAGCAGAGGATTTTATTCTCCACACCGATCTTTTATTCCTACAGCTGGTGCCAAGCTGGGTGAGGACATTACTCCTCTGAAAAGTAAGACAAGTAGCCTGCGGGGAATGCCACAAGCTGCTTTTTGCTATGGCGATGTATGGGATGGTGGCAGCCCGTGGGTAAGTCTGAACTCGATCTTATAATGACCGTGATATGTGTGTCAAGTCCTATTTAAATTTGGAGCAGCAGAGACCTGTGCAGAAAGTTTGAGATGTGCAATGGAAATATATACAAATATATTTGGTTGGAAATGGGACAGTCGGCATCATGTAGTGAGTATATTTTGTAGTTCAGCATTAGAATTGAAAAAAGCTCAAGTCAGTATTTTATTTAGTAAATGAACTGAATTCATATAACCACTTTGGGGGGCTGGGGCTTTTTATGCCTTTTTTTTTTTTTTTTCTCCCAAATATTGTGGGAAGTGTTTTCCCTTTAAATTTTAATTCAGTGGCAAAACCTTAGTTTATAATGCTTGGAAATAGTGTCTGTAGTGTCTACGTGTCCTCAAGTGCTACCCAGATTAAGAAATCAAATCTTTTTCAATTTTATCTCTGGGCCCTTAGCTGTCCAAAGTGTTCCCTGGTACTGAAAAATGGTTAAATTAATAATTGATATTCTATTATATGCTATGCAGTCTATTGTTTCTTTCAGGGAGATAGGTATTTGTGCTGTGCAGTGGAGAAGTTTTTCTGACGTTGCTTAAGGTTTGTGAGAATGCTGTTTTTGTCTCCAGGTGCTTATTAGTCCCTCATGCTGTTGGGTTGTTATCATATTAATCTGTTGTAAATTAGTCTCATATCATCTTTCACACGCTTAAGTTGGTTACAGAGTATATATACACTCAATTTAGCATGTTCCAAAGTAGTTGTCATAGATGACCTGATATAAAGCATAAAAGAATCTCTACAGTCTGTAAAGAAAAGTTGTTATTTTATTTGCAATCTGGTAAACACTAAGTCACTTATAATTACTATTATTTATTATTTTTTATTATTATTTTATGTTTGTTTATAGTTATTGCTACTTTACACATGCATTTGTGGACATGTTATTTTTTTCACATTTTATTACATTGTTCCAGTAGCTAACATGAAACCTTCTGTACCAGTACAGTAGTAAACTAAATTCTGTATTCTTCTATTATTATTAAGAGTACAGTGAAATATGAGTTTCATATTTCCCATGGACACCACTGCAATGCGGTTTGTTGGCAGTATTTTCAGTAGTACACTTTATAATGTGGATCTTTGTTGTTTAACGTGTTTTTAAAAAGTCAGTGTACACTACACAAATTACGCCTAATGTAGGAGCTATTCTATCTCTTTCTATTTTTATGACATTTTACACTTCTTGGAGCTAGATGATTGTTCTAACCCAAGCTATTATGTAATCCTTAGGGTAACCCTGCTGCTGATTTGAACGCTATTAATTTTCTATTATAGTGTGCTAAAGATGTTCTACAGTGTGAAGCTCACCTGCATTATTGAGTCAATGACCAATTGCAGAGTTACTCTGTGGTGGTTGGAGCTTAACTCAACCCTTTGGGATCTCATTTATTATTTGCAGATATTGATTCTGGAAAAAGAAAAAGCTAAGATGTGTGAATCTAATACTGACTTAGACCTAGCCTACAGCTGTTAACTCCTAATGGTCTGCTTACTATATGTGTGTTAACCGAAGCTTGAATTTCTTTATGTTTTCATGTACAATAAGCTATTTGCTGCTACTTCATAAATATTTAAAAGCTTCTGTGCAACCTGCTTAGTCATATAGCATCAACTCAGATATTTGCTATATTTAGATTGAGTTTAGTCTTAATTATTTTCCTGATTCCTTATTAGTAGGATATGGAGATTGAGAAAATACTTTGGGCAATAAAGTTTTGTGCTATATTTTACATAATTTGCACAAGAATCTACACTAGAAAAATTAATATTAAAAATGTGCTTTAATTCCCTAAGGACAATAGTATTTTGTGCTTGTGAATTTGTCTTCAGGACAAGGGCTATAGTTGTACAACATGGACTAATCAAGCAAAGGATATAATGTCCCATTTTCTCCTGCCGTATTACCCATTTTGTGACTCTCCAGCTCCACGTCTTCCCATAATGACTTAATATAATCGTAGTGAGAATCATAGCAAGTACTGGCTGTTTGTTTGTTTGTTTGTTTGTTTGTTTGTTTGTTTCTCTCCATTCTGTCCTGACCTTTTCCCACTAATTTGCCTGAACATAAATAAAAAAGCTTCTGGAAGGTTTGTGGAGTTGACTCCCCAGTGTTCCGTAATCACCTAAATATCACGCACTGTAAAACTCCGATCAATCAATCAATCAATCAATCATCATCAATTATTTGATTAGCCCAAAATCAGTAATAGATGAGGTTCCATGCAAAACAGAGAAATCTATATTTGAAAGTTTATTGGGTATAGGAAAAGCACAGGAAGGAATATATTCTTACAGAGCATTAACAGCAACACACCGCAGCGAGGGAAAGGAGGGTTTGAATCAAGCCTGGTAGGTAAAACTTATCCACACTCTTCAGAAATGTGGCTGTTAAAATGGATATTGTCTCTGGATATCACAGAGACAATATTGTCTGGCAGAAAAGTGGAGTGTTTAGTTAATTCATGCAAGTGTCTGTTTTCAGGTTATATTGAGACTCTTCCTATGGTCTTTTCAGGGATTGTTCACTATGAGCCTGCTATGGTCCAAAATTGTCTTGTGGTGTCTAGTCTTGCTCAAGAGCAAGCAAAAATCTACGTAGACTGCTGTAGTTTATGTACTTATTAATATTTAGATGAAAAACAGGTACACAAAATAAATTCAGTTGGAACTGGTACTGGCCCAGCAGGTGGTAGGGAACATTTCCATTCCAGTAAGTTTAAAAATTCTGTTTACAATTAAGTAAAGTGTGAACATAATTGCTAATAAGAGGCAGTAAATAGTTCTTTTTCAATGTAGCTTAAAAATAGCTTTCCTGAATTTAAATCACCATGTACAAACTGGCCTTTGGATTTAGTTATGTATCATAGGAAATGAGGAGTTATCCTTTATCTGACTCTGAATACAATGTCAAAGGCCATGTGGAAGCATAAACCTTTGCATTCCCTCAAACCGGGTGTGGGATTTCATTTAAACTGAGTCCTAGGATTAGATTGTGTAAATCCCTTGCTGATGTTAACGAGACAAAATGCGGGGGGGGAAGCATTTTTGATTGAACGTGATTTACATTTTATTCCTTTCCTTTTAGAGACTTAAACCTAATTACTATTTTGCAAATATTTTCAATGCAGTATATATTCCATTTATATATTGAAAAATAAAAAGACATCCCATTCCTGTGCTGTAGCAATACTTGAGTAAGGTCCTGCAATACCCAGAAGCCTATTTTAAGATTCAAAAGTACCCAAGAGATGAAGGGCTTTTCTAAGATAAAGGCTAGTTTATGAAGTGGAAATTGGCAATTTCAGCACTGAGGAAACATCTTTTAGTGGGCAGTGTTCGCTGATACAGCGCGCAATAGACAGAAACAGAGAGTGCTTAATCTCAAGAATCTTCTCCAGGTTTGCAATGCCCTTCGAAACGATGCTTTCTGCAAGTCAGGTGGAAGTGTGCTTGTCAGCCTGCTAATGTAGCGGTGCAAGACTCTGCACAGTAATCACTGCAAAGTGAATAAAGCATTAGAACAAATCAGCCAGACAGCCAAAGACTACAGCCTGGTCTGAAGTACGTCTATGAACATTAGCTCAAATTCTGCTAAACCCTTTCTGGCAAAGGTGACGGAGCTGTTGTGCCCACACAGCGCTATCAAGAGATGGTCCCTGAGATCCCGTGAGGAGCAGTGGAGATTGCCATAGTTAAGCCCAGCTAACAGCCTGCAGGGTGCAGCTCTAGGTTGTGATCTCCTGCTTTGGGTGGGGGTTGTGCGTGATGCCTCTCTCTGCAGCGCAGACATGTACCGAGGCATTTCAAACAGGATTTAAGTAGACTTTGGTTACACAAGCTCAAAAATTTAATTCACATACTTTGCAACTTGAGTCTGATTAAACTTAATGGTGTCTCTTTTTAGAAAAAATAAATAAAAAAATAATTTATTGATTTTTTTTTTTTTAAATTCAGCTTTTCTTTTGGGATATTTATTTCTTCCTTTGGTTTATGCCAACATCCCCTCTGGCTGGAGCTGGTGGGTGGATATTTGTGTATTAACATGATTAAGATAAAAGGTGCTGCTCTCCCCTTGTGTGTTTTCCAATGAATATCTGGATCCAATAAGTGTGCATACGGCTAGTGTGCATACGGCTAACATACAGACCAAAGAGGTCTCTTCACAAAATGAAGCTATAAATGTTTTCTCTTTTAAATGATTCAGGAAGCTATCATCCTTTCCCTAAAAGCCAACTAATGATAACACTTGCCTACAACATTCTTGTACATGTAGCCAATGCTCTCCTCCTTTAGAAGATGTTGAAAATCATGTCTTACTCGGAATGGTTTCAGTACCAAGACCTGGGTTATTGGGATGAAGTCCTGAAGAGCCTTCCATAGTCTACAGAGGTTCCTACATGGTCCAGCAGTCCAGAGACTGGGTGTGTCTGCATTTTTGAA
>VXBL01008172.1:230536-243036 GCA_013400195.1 Aramus guarauna
GTGACTGGATGTGTCTGCATTTTTGAAAGAGGGATGAGCGATGTATGTTTCTGGTGCTATATAGATACTCTGTATGGATGGAACAGTTAATATCACTAGGAACAAACTATGTGTTTTGTATACGGAAATAACAACTTAGAATTGATAAACACAAATAGATTTTAAAGAAATTCACCCCCAAAGCAATTTACCTCAAGACTGAATTGTACCTAAACGTGAAGATTTCCTTCCAAAGCAAAGTATCAAACGCCTTGAAAATAGTCTGAAAACATCAGCAGTGTCACTGGTAAAGGCACCAGCTTTTCCCTGACAACTGAAAGGGGATGAACTCTTCTTCTCCAAGTGTTTCGAAAGGTGTCTTAAAGAAATGAAAACCATGCAGAATTTCAGCCTGAATACTCTAGGTAAAATAAAATTTTATGAGAAGCTGAAAACAGGTTACTACGAAAGAATTAGGTGACCAAAAGAAAAATAACTACTGTTCTGTAACTGTTCCACCTGTAATTACTTCTTTAAATGTAAGAATGCGGTATTGTGAAAGCCATTTACATTGTAATGCACATGGTCAAGTGTATTTCTAATTGTTTCTAAACATACACTTAAAATTTCTGTCTAATGTGTGACTGGGTGGTTTGGAAAGGAGTTAATTCTCAATAAAAGTAACTAAGTAGAAATATTACTGTGAGGGAAGCTGATAATTCATTTCTAGAAGTGTGGGATAGTCCCACACTTATTTATTTCTTTCTTTGAAATAGCCAGCTCAGTATTGGCACTAAGAGTCCAATAAAAAAAAAAATAAAAAAAATAAAAAAAAAAGGAATGAAACAATAATACAAATGCTTATATGAAGCTTATTGCTAAGGGAAAATATTTTTGGTTAATCAGTAATACTCATTAGATTCAGATAATTCTTCATATTGCTGTAACACTTATAGCTAAATAATTTATTTCCCATGTGAGGTTTGCTTCTATCAGTTGTCATGATTTGTTAAAAATTTATTTGGAAAAGCTGGTAGTTATATGAAATACTGAAAATTGTAAGTATGAGTTTTGTATCTGTTCAGCTGTTAGGGCTTAGAATGCATACACTGATTTTTATTTTTATTTTAAAGAAGAAATATGTTTGATATAGATTTCATCACCATGTGTATATGATGAATACACCATGACTTCTTGGAGCATTGAGAGTACTCAGATGCAGTAAATGATTAAAGAGCCTAAGAAAAGAACACCTCTTTTCCCATTCTGGCTATTTCTTGATAGAGATGAGACCGCTGCCCAGTGCAGACCAGCAGTACTGGACAGGACAGCACCTTGGGGACTCACCGAGGCCAAACCGGGCAGTGGGGCAATCTCAGCACTCAGCCTTCCACTAATCCCATGGAAAATAACTTTATATCAAGTGAGACCTTATCCATCAATGAGATGGTTACTGGACATCTTACCTTTACCTGAAAATCAGGTATTGTACCACAAAATCACTCTGACTCTTGAGAGAGGAAAAAGGAGAATAAACAATAAGGGCAGAAAACACGACATTGTTTACATACGAGTTTTCCTCATTGGATTTTTCAGTACTTCTTGGCTGAGGCAAGCTAGAATTCCTTCCATTGTGACCTATTTCAAAGACTGTTCAGAATGCAAGACTAGTAATATAATATTAAAATGTAACGTATTTAAATTTCATCAATGTTGTTCTGAATGTTTCAGAGTGCAGATCTGGGGCTCACGGTTTGGGCTCAGTGTTCTAACTGGATGATATCTCCAGTACCTATCTGACTACAAATGATATACAACATCAGGCATTTCTTCTGACGTTCATTGGAAGTGAACATTGCAAGCAGCTGATCGAGTACTCCCTCATGTATGCACTCTTTTTCCTTTCTTCCTTTTAAAAAAAAAAGTATTATGTGCTGAATTGCAATGTATCATGATCTGAGCTACAGCATCTGTTCCAGGTTAGCCAAGGCCCTTGACAAAATTAGGTTATATAAGGGTGTAATGAAAAGAGCTATAGCTAGAGCGTTTACAAGAGCCAGGCTGACATATTAGTTGCTTTTATCTATCTTGAGGCAATGGAGAGATTCTTACATGATAATGTCCTCTACTCTTGCTTCAGTTTATAATTACCATCAACTGTAATTTAGAATAATACAGTGATATAAAAGTTGCTTAGACTAAATTTTATTGTAGCTGAAATTTTACATAAATGGTGATAGTATTTATGTAATAAAGGCCAGATTCTGAATTTGTACATGTCAGATCTAACTTGTCTGTTGACTTAACTGTCTATTTAATATATTTTTAATGTTTTAGAACATCTTGAAACGTTTTGAAATGATGGCAAGTAGGAAGACAAGCTATGAAATGAAGAGAGTGGAATTCTTCCATGTTATGCTAGTTTAAATAAGGTCAGAATCTGACCTGAAGATTCATAATGATGAAAACCAATGATCTTTACTCTGAGCAAAAAGAAAGCACAGATGAGAAGTGTCTTGAGGATGTCCTTTTCCCATGTTACTTATGGATGCACAATTGTTCAGTCTGCCATAAAAAGCACCGATAGGAGTAGTTCTGTGGGCTAATGCCCTTTTGTTTGTTCCCCATCACAGATCACACATAGGCTGTGAATAGGTAGGACTGGAGCAAGCCAGAGATATTGCCTGCATCCACTGGGAGAAGCTCCAAAGTTTATCTTGGTCCTGAAGAGAACCTAAAAACGTGCTCTTTGATCTTGAACACAAAATGTAACATTTTCCAAGAAATGGGCAGTCTGGAAAAGGGAAGTGCAAGACTAGGAGAAGAATCAACTCAGGCTGGTTAATGACCACTCTCATTAAATCTTCTCCCCTGTTCTTTTGCACTATATTTAGGTAACGTTGAGTACTACTTCAGATGGTAATAGTGTATATATACATATATATATATGTATATAGTTGGGATTTTTTAGTGAAGACCTGTATAAATAATGTTATCATCATCTTGACATATTATCATAACAAAATATTCCTATCTCCCTTCTCATGCAATAGCATGAATGTATTTGACAGATCAGTTATGCTATCCACTGCATCACATTATTTGTGGTTAGATTATAGTAGGTGCTTTTGCAAAGGTTTTGAATCATTCTTTTTTTTAGTGCTCACAAATGTGGATTAGATTATACCACGAAATATTTAGGATGTTAGTGTTCTTGGAAACTCTGTAGCTTTAAAGACTAAACAAAGAACAGCATATAAATTTTTATATATTCACCCATTGAAAAAATATAAGCAGGGTCATTGTGATAACTAGTAAGTGACGTGATGCCTTATAGGAAGCTAAAATTAATTCTCATGTGATTTTTTCTCCCTCAGGAATCAGGGACCCTGAAACTTACTTCATGGAGCCTTTGATTAGAACTACCTTATAACAATGGTTTCTACAAAATTTCCTACGAATTCTAAGCAATAGTCAGATCCTTGTGTGATGGTTTTTATTGTCACCTGAGAGTCGATCCCTCTCTTTTTGTTCTTGCCTGAGCAGCCAGTAACCCACTGGACCCCACTGGGGGTGGTAGGGGAGATGCCTCTTTTATACCAAACAAGTATAAACCATGTGTGCCAACTCAAATGTTGGAGACCTGAGAAGGTGGCAGAAGAATACTGATATCTAAGCTGTGGTTTGCAACAATAAAACAACACATTTCATGGTGGATTGTAGGTTCGTGATGTTTGGATGGCTTTCATTAGAGAAAAGCAGCATTTTACGACGTCTCACAGATCTGCTCCTTGAGCGGAGACAGAACAGTGGGGAGAGATTTCCAGATCTGGAAAGTGGAGAGCAGAGTTTGGAGCTCCCTTTTGTTAGGACAGTTGTGCTGTGGGGAAAAAAAAAAATAAATAATGCAATGTGATGTTATTTACCAAAAGGTTTTTGTGTGTCTATGTCAGGGGGCAAGTGTTGTGTTTCTGTGTTTATTTTGCAGCTTTTAATTTTGCGGTGATGTCAGGGCACTTGATGATCTTGAGATGAGCAAGGACTTCAACTAGGATAAGGCTACTGCTTTAATCACTTCACTCTTTAGAGTGAGGATAAATATGTATTTATCTATGTAGAAGCAGAGTGTGTGTTTTTCCATTTCCTGTAAACTTCAAACCACTTTGCACATGCAGATTCTGTAAGATAATCTGCAGAGGTAGTTCCTTCAGAAACTGAACATAGAGAAGAAAATCATCTCCAAATTAAACTGATTTTAAAGTCGATTTGCAAGACAATACTTGCACAGGTTTTCTTTCACAGTCCTAGGGAGAATCTGAATTTTCTCAATAGTATACATTTAAAACTACATTTGTTCTGAGCTATTAAGAGTCTTGTAAGTGTACTATGTAGGAATGAGTAAGCTTTGGGGCTGAATGAGGACTGGGCTGTGATCATGTCTCCCTATAACTTATTTATTCACTCTCACATTTATTCTTGAAAACCTATAATTTATTCATCCCGAAAAAGCATTAGAATATGAACAGGGTTTAAGCAGGAGGCTCCTGAAATCTAATCCTGATTATGATACATATTCATACTGTACCCTTGGGTGAGTCCTTAAGTTCCACAGGTCAATTTACACATCTGTGCTATATGATAAGTGACTTCCATGAGGTATTGCAGAGATTAGTTGTCACAGAATCCCAGACTGGTTTGGGTTGGAAGGGACCTCCCAGTCCACCCAGTGCCACCCCTGCCATGGGCAGGGACACCCTCCACTAGCCCAGGTTGCCCAAAGCCCCATCCAACCTGGCCTGAACACTGCCAGGGAGCCAGGGGCAGCCACAGCTTCTCTGGGCACCCTGGGCCAGGGCCTCAGCACCCTNTTCAATACAGAGGAGCTTTGTACTGGGGACCCCAGAGCTGGATGCAATACTCCAGGTAGGGTCTCATGAGAGCAGAGCAGAGGGGCAGAATCACCTGCCTCGACCTGCTGGTCTTGCTCGTTTTGATGCAGCCCAGGACACGGTTGGTTTTCTGGGCTGCAAGTGCACATTGCCAGCTCATGTTGAGCTTCTCGTCCACCAACCTCACCAAGTCCTTCTTCTCAGGGCTGCTCTCAATCCACTCTCCACTCAGACTGTAGTTGTGCTTGGCATTGGCCTGACGCACATGCAGGACCTTGCACTTGGCCTTGTTGAACTTTATGCAGTTTGCACGGGCCCACCTCTCCAGTCTGTCCAGATTCCTCTGGATGGCACCCTTTCCGTTCAGTGTGTCACCCAACCACACAGCTTGGTGTCATCAGCAAACTTGCTGAGGGAGCACTCGATCCCACTGTCCATGTCACTGACAAAGAAGTTAAACAGCGCCAGTCCAATACAGCCCCTGAGGAATGTCACTTGTCACTGATCTCCACTCAGACATTGCCATTGACCACAACTCTTGGATTGTGACCATCCAGCCAATTCCTTATCCACCAAGCCATCCATCGGTCAAATCCATGTCTCTCCAATTTAGAGACAAGGTTGTTGTGTGGGACAGTGTCAAATGCTTTGCATAAGATCAATAAATAAGCTAATGTTAAGATATTTTTTTCTTGGGTCTTACATATTGGTGGTGAATGCGTCTTCGCACTCTGGGAAAGGAATTGCAGCTCCTCTGCATAGCCACTCAGAAGGGCAGTAGTTTATCACATGTAGTTGTGGTCTATCTAATATTAACACGGGTATGAGTTTAAACTCATATTAACCTGAGTGTGTGTGCTTGAGGAAGCATATAACTGAAAAAAAAAACACATGGAGGAAGTGGTGTAAAAAACCTCAAAAAATGAGAATGTCTTGGTTTTCTCTCGGTCTCTTTTTTGTTTAGTAGAAGCTATAAGCAAATAGAATATATTTTTATTTTCAGAAATACTAGAATAGCTTCACACGGGGGTCTGAAATGGACCAGTTGGAGTGGGTCACTCAAGAGGAACCCATTAACCTGCATCTTTATCCTCTGTCCCCAGATCTCCTTGTTTTCCATCTATACTTTTTTCTCCAGTTCTGTTTGTAACATGACAATAACTGAAGAAACTATTTACATTGCACAGGGAGGATGAACTGGTTCCTGACTATCAGTCATACAGCAGAGAGTGCTGTGAAGTTACACCAGGCTGAGACTTAGAAGCATGCAGATGATGCTTTTAGATGCAATTTTAGCAAGACTCATGAAGCTCTTGGGTTTCAGAACTGCTTTAATTATTGCTTGGGTTTGGCACTGTCTTACACTACCCCATATAATTAAAACTGAAAACATTAGAGTTGCCTTCAATGCCAAATTATACATTTAATTTTGACCTTGGAATTCATGTTATGACTAACTATTGTATATTTTTTTTTTCTTTGTTAAGGATATAGAAAACCTCCAAGTAGTATACAGGCAAAAAGCTAAGAGGTTGTTATCTGTTTTTTATTCCTGTTCTGTATTTGCATAGCATTTTTGTTACTTAAATAAAATTATCTGAAACATACAAAGTATATCAAATGTGTTTAACTGAGCAATCCTGATATTAAAAATGTCTATATCCTCTAAGAAGAAAAAAAAAAGATTTGAGTATATGCATAACTGAATTCTCCAGGATTAATCACATGAAAAAGATTATTCATTATTTTAAGTGTTTGCAAGGTTGATGTATTTCTGATTAAATATCTATGCTGGGTATGGTTTATAGCTTTTGCTGTTAAAATTGCACCAGTTATCTTATTTTCTAATTATTTGTCTGAAAGCTTATTCTCATATTTAGTATTCCAGTATATTTGCAAAAATGATCTGCTAAAAGATCTTGTTTAAAGAACTGTGTCATTTTGGGGTAGAAATCAAAACTATTTGCATATTAGTTAGCAATGAGTATTTTTTTAATTTGTGGTAATTTTAGAATTTTCATATGAGGAAAAATATTGTCAAACAGTGTAGACTCTTAATGTTTTGCTTGGGTGGCTGCATAATTCTCAAAAACTATGTTGCCGCACCTTGTTGAAATTTGTTTTACAGGTAACAGATGTAAATCTCCTGCAGCTGAAAGCACTGTTCATAGAAGGTTAAATTTATTCTACCTTGTATAGCAGAGCTGGCCTCTATAAATAATTTTATTATGTTCTTTTATAAACATTTTGGAAGAAGAAAATTCTTGGTTTAACACAATAACATACTGTATTTTCACTGCTCAAAGAATTAGATTGATTATAGTGGCATCTAAGATTGATAATACATAGATTTCTATTATGACACCCATTGTTTTAGTGCTAGACTGCAGAGGAATGCTTCCTTAAATGCATCATTGTATAAAATATTGACCTAGAGGACTTCATTATTCAAGTTGGAGAGACAGTCACTACTTAACAGTAATAAACTGTTTCTGTGTTACATCGAGAATACTTCAGAAAATATGAGAGTTGTCAAATCTCTTGAAAATCCTGTCTTTATAGTACACATGACACTAAAGCTATGGCTGTATTTTCTGCTAATAAAAGCAAAGGCACAGACAGATGTGAAAGATATCATGGTATACTGACAGGAAACTAAGAAAAATGAGTACTTTGTTGAGGAGCAGAAAAAGACACAGGCCAATGACCTTGGGAAGCTTTAATAGATATAGCTCGCTTTTTTTTTTGCTTTTTTTTTTTTTTTTTTTAACTGTTGGGGGAAATATGTATAATGCAAAGAAGTATAAAGTTAGTGTGTAAAGTTTAGGCATATGAATTAAAAATCACCATTATGTTTAAAAACAAAAAACCTGCTGAAATGTAAAGAAAAAGTTCAAGTGGTTATCAACAGCACAGAGAAGTTTGTGTGACGCCAAGTTTCTAATACTATCTCCAAGATTTGGTCGTGCCAGTGCCTACCTCAGATTGGTTCTTCTCTACTATTTGAATGATTCTTCTACCCATGTGAGTGTTTGGATCTGAAAAAAGAAGAAAAAATTCCCCCAGCAGTGTTTACTCCATGCCATGTAGAACCAAAAATAAGTACGAGGAGTTTACCATCCATGATGGAAAAGCAATGATATTTTAGATGGCCACAAAGTGCAACCATAATTTTCAATAAGATAAAGGGAAAGGGATGATCAAATTCATGATCAAATTCCATTGAAAGCCAGCTATGAGTTAGGTATCTGATTTATATTCTCTTGAAATATCTTAATATCTCTATGTCTTTGTATATACACATATAAAAATAAAATCTGTTATGTTTTTGGGAACATAAAATAAACGCATGTACCAAGCGTCTCTTATATGACCATGACCAGAGTCTTAACCTTACTGTATTTGCTCTTGCTTCACAGGCATGCATTCTGGATAGCTCAGAAAAGTAAAAAAAAAAAATATTTACAAATCAGATTCAGAACTAAGTAAGCACATACTTAGAAATGGCAAAAAAATGGAACATTTGGGTTTGGTTTGTGTTGTAAAAGTCACACAGTTTCAATCTGAGGCCACATCTGCATCATTTAGTTGTAGACATAAGAAGCTTAATTTTCATCCATGTTTTATTAATAACTTACTGCAAGCTTTTAACACATAACCATAGACAAGTTTGACTGTGGCTGTCATGTACAGCACAGCGTCATCTGCGTATCATGAACTACGGCATAATCAAACTGTACAGCAAAGCAACAGGGAAAATTTCAAATTTTCTAATTGTATCAAAGTATGCTAAGTATATTTCCGCCTATATTGAACCTTGTTTTGAAGAGTTACTTTTAAAAGCAATTTCAGGCAGGATAAAAGAGCGTATTGATCTTAGCCTTTATATTCTTTTTTTTTTTTCTTTTTATAAGACTTTCAGTAAGACATTTAAGGATAACTTTTACATGCAGGATCTTCTGAAATCAAATTTAAAATTATGTGATTTTCCCATTAGGTTTTAATACCCAGAGCACATTATCCTTTTGCACATGGAGAAGCATCAGAAACATGTTTTTCTTCCAACTTGTAGATTATATGAGTAGGAATAGATTTCTAGTTTCTGAAATCTTTACTAAAACAGGAACATATTCACACAATGAAGTGTGTAAAGAATAATCTGCAGTATTTAAATTAGAGTAGTACTCAAAATTTCGTGACCACTTTTAGAATTTTTTTAGTTGAAATGGATAAACCCATATTCTAGGAATGTAAACTTTGTTTCATTATTAATCCCATCAAAAGCAGTAGCATTGAAATAAGATCAGTATTTATAAAATGGTTACAATATTATTACTAAATTTTGTAAGTTATTTTTTAAGTGGTGAACACTTTCTGTCTTTTGCAGAGCAATCGTGCTGTGTGACTTCAAGACTTTAGGCTGCTTGTGTAATTTGAAGAACAGGCAAAGACGTACATTTCCAACTAACCCTTGCCTCAGAGGTCCTGAGTTTACCAGTCAGGAGATGGGAATCTGGCTAACATGGTCCTGACATGAAAATTCTCTGGGAAGGGTATCATCAGGTACATGTAACTGACCTTAATTTAGAGTATTGATTTCTATTTTCTTCCCTTAGTAGTCCCTGGCTTTGAATCTCTAGACTCCACATTTCAGTGACTGAACCACATATTTTTTGGTTTCTGATTGCTATTTTTGAGTCTTTCCTTTTCTTCCTGCTTCAGTGTTCCCCATCCAGAACTTCGGCACCCAAACTCAGATCCTTGTGGGAATATAACACTGTGCCTGCCTCAGTTGTCCACCCTATTTTCTTCTGACCTCAGCTTTCTGGGCTTTGCACACTCACCTCACATTTCCTGCACACTACAATGTCTTGACTCCTCTTTTAAAAAAGGCTTTTGCCCAGAGATAGTATTCTCTTTTCTATTGCCCACTGTTTACCTAGAGTATTGTATGGTCTTGTCGTTTTCCCCCTTAAAGGCATAATCAAGCATCTCATAAATAGTACAAGATATACACCTACACAGAATACCCTTGAGGTAGATCCTGGTGTACCTCATGCTTAAATATTCCAAAGAATTTTACAGTTCAAAAATAGTTATTCAAATCTTTTTCAAATAGTTTTTACAATTTGCTCCCAACCAAACTTTTACAACTCTTGTTTGCTTATTAACAAAGGGTAAGAAAAATCATCATTGATTTGTCTTTGGTTTCAGATCTTGTGGATTTGGTTTTGTTTGGGTTTTTTTCAGTATCACAATTTTAACTAAAACCTACAAGAATTCCCTGTGAATGCTTTTAACAAAATAAATATCTAACAAATAAAAAAATGTTGTCATGGAACTAAGGAAAGGCAGCTGCTGAGCTTCTTCATTTCTTTGTTTATAGATGTTGAGGACATCTTCCTGAATTTTGTGTTGCTTTGTTATTTGACTAAAGCTTAAATTTAGATCAGGCCCAAACATTGTTCTCACAATGCTGTTTTGATGAAGATTTTTCAATTTTATTTTTTTTTTAGCAGAAAAAACCCCAAACAATAGTAATTGGACTTCACTGTTTTCTTTCATATTCCTACAACTTTGTCAGAGGGACCCCTCTATTAAAGGCTGAGATATCCTCACCTTCTGTGTATGTGGAAAGAGCAGGCATCAGAGGCACGTGGAGGAAAGGGATGGCACAGAGCAGGAAAACTGCACTTACCTATCTAACAGAGTTCCCCCTCCATAAATCAATACTTTTCTAATCAGTATCCTATGACACCTGCCCCTGACCAGTGTTTGAGAGATGTCAGCATCTCCAGTAGTGATGCAGAGAAGGAAGAGTCACAGGAACTATTCACAGTGACCTAATTTACTTAAAACCAATTTACTTACAGGAGAGAAAGCTGGAGCAGCTAAAAAGTCAGAGCAAGATACAGTCACAGACAGCTTGATGCTGACTGATCATTAAGGAGACTATGCTCCACCACAGCCTAAGGTGACCTTATTCCAGACCTACATCTGACCACGATGTCCCAGCCACTGGCATTTCTTCTGCCTCCATTTTTCTGGCTCTGGTGCTCATCTGCTGAACAACTTCAACCTCTTAAGTCTACAAATCCTTTCTTTTCTTGCTCCAGAGCACTGCTATAGGTTTGGAAAGGCTTCAGCAGCAGGTCAAATGTCTGCTTCAGTGTCTTCACATTTCTCCATGTTTCTCTAATTACAATTATTGCACTGTATTTAATGTCATATTCCTGACATTTGGTCCCTTTTTTTTGTCGGGATAGGAGGTGGTAGTTGGTTGTGTGAGTGTAGAAACAGTAAAGCTTCTTTCTTTTCTTAATAACAGACATATGTTTTGGTGGCACTACAGAACCCTGAAATCACTGATTTCTGCAGCAACTTGCTTAGCATTGAGGGAAGGTCACGGAGGTTGTGCAGCCGTGTTGATTTGCAACCTTTTATATGTTCCTCTCAACAACCTCATCTGTTTTCATGGCTTTAATTGCCATCTCTACACACAAGACCCAGATTTATCTCTACCCCAATGACCTTTTCCACAGTGTTAAGATTCTTATTTTAGTTGTGTAATTTCTTTTGATTATTTAAGGGACCATCATAAACTCTGTGTATTATGCAAAAGTGAAAAGCTTGTTTCCTGCTTGAACACTGGGAGCTCAATGAAATGAATAGTCTACTTAAACAAATGCAAAATCCAGTTCCTATTTAAATCTGTAGTCTTACTTTATGGCCAACTCAATAACCCACCAGAACTCCAAATAAAAAAATGAGTTTCTCATTATATTTATAAAATACTCCTGAGTTTTGGTTGTGCTGTCAGCCCCTGGTTTACAGTCTCAGGAACTAAGGTTCTAATTGAGGAATTTCTAAGTCCTTTATTCTCTTTTCTTTGGTACGCAGGTTTCAAAAGCTTGACGTCACCTGTGATACTCCTTGTTCTTCTACAGATTATGTGGCTACATTTAGTTAGTTTCCAAAATCAGTCAGTCCCATAGCTGAAATTTTGTTAGAAAGCTTAAAAGAGACTTTGTGTTCTGAATCTGACATTGTCTGCAGATCGCACAGCGTTTGATATCTCAAGAATTAAATATAGTAGTACTCTTGGAAATATATACATTTCAGCTCCTGTAGATAATCAAATGCTCTGAAGTATGCCTCAGACCAGTGGTGGAAATTATTATTTGAAAAATAATAATTGCTATGAAACCATTATGCCACCAGCTTCTGTGCAACTTCCAGTGTGATGTGAGTGTTGAGATTGGAGGGGACTTATGGGATCAAAGAGGTGTGAGAAGCAGCTGAGATAGAGCATATGGTTAGAACAGGGACAGAAAGTTGTAAATGTTAAGGCTGAGGGAACAACACAGTATGGAAGCTCTTTTCTAGGTACTTCACACCACTTGTCTCAAATTTCTTGTTTTCACAAATTATTGTGACTATCAGACTTATGTTTTATTTATTTCATTTACACAAAAATTTAACCAGAAAAAAATAAACGGAATAGCTACTATTTACAATTTGTCCTTTAATTTCTTAGCATGGTATACTGAATTTTTCTTTCTATTTAGCTTGATTCAGTGGCTTTTGGCTGCGAATTAAATATCTGAAGAGCTCAAAAATTTGATAGCAATT
>VXBL01008172.1:248036-261947 GCA_013400195.1 Aramus guarauna
AATGGTTTTTGCAAAAGAAAATCTAAATTCTTAAACACTTGAATCTTCTCTGCCTGTCAATAGAATAATGCATAATGCCAACCAACAGAAAATAAAGCAAAACATTTTTAAAGAAATTTGATGGGCTACTAGCACATGACAGTTTCTGAAAGGAAGGTAAAATTATAAATGAGAAATTAGTTAAGATGAAACAAAGGACAGGAGCAAACTGACAGAGTTTGGTGATGAGAAGGCAAATAGCCTGGACCACTTGGCCTCCAATTAAAACCACTATTAGATGATTGATAGTTAATGATATCAAGAAGTGAGTTTAATGTTGAATGTAGTATTAAGATATTTAAAAATTGGAACAGATAAAAATATACCTTCCTAGAAATACTTTATTAATTTCTGGTTACTGTGTTCCTAAGAGATATGTAAAAAATAGCAAAGATTTGTAGAGGTGTCCCATGAAGAGGGTTTTTTTGAGCTGGAAATATTTATACTGCAAAGTTTGTAGAGGAGATAATTAAAATGTGATGTTAATTATATGCACAAAGTATTCTTAAATAGAAGTTACGTATTCTGTTATTTATCCCTTTTGAAAGCAGAACAGTTAAACACTTGATGAAATATTTAACAGTGCAAATATAATTATATTTTCCACAGTGAGACTTATTGGCACCAGGTATCTCAGGCAGAAGACTCCTAAAGGTTAAGAAACAAAAGGTGCCCAACAGACTGAATTTCAGCCAACTCTGCTCTTGGAAGGAGGGGCAGACAGGGACTAAAACAGTTTTGAGGGTACGAAGAGAGAAAATCAAGCTGGTTGGGCAACTTAGCAAATGCAACTGTGCAGAGACAATAGAAAGGCTCCAAAAAAGTCAAGTGTTTGGGTGGAGACATTCGTGTCTAAGAAGGTCCTGCCAGACTTCTTCACTTGGCAATTCGGGGTAAATATCATGGAATTTTTTTCTTATATTGTAGACATCATTATGTCTGATCAAGAAGCCCCAAAACTTTTTGCTTCTTTCAGTTAAATACTCCAGGGAACAGCTTGCTTGTGATTTTTAGCAGAATTGAAGTCATATGCAAGGTTTTCTTGCACAGTAAAGAATTTGACCAATCCTGCAAACACTTGTAGCAGCCCTGGCTCCAGTGGATCGCTGTGGGTTTTTTTCAGATTCAAGGTAAAACCAAACAAACTGTCCTCTGAAATCTCTACAGTAAGGTGAAATTAAATGTATTTCATACTCACAAATCTCAGCAGGCATAACTGGGACTTAACAGCTTCTTACAGGGAGTTTCTTCATTTAGATCAAGGTACGAAGTATGTGATGATGGAGTTAGTTCTTCATTCTAGATATTCTTCCTGGAAATCAATAATATTGATGCTCCTTGGGGTGGAATCACTACACTGCTGCCTTTGTAAGGTGGTTTGTCGTATAATTATGTTCCTGTTGCTAATGAACACGATTAGCAGGTGATACTGGTATGATTTTAGTATTATCACATATTATCAGGACAAGTAAAAAATGAGTCTCATATAAGGAATGTAATACCCTACTCCACTTTAATTACTTTTTAGTCTAGAACACTGGTGGCATTATTTTAAGGACAGTTTTAACACAAAAGCAAAAACCTCTTTAAAAGTGGAAATTATACCGTCTTCACTATCTCTTTAAAACAAATGCAGAGTGAAGCTGTTTTCAAAATCCTTTATGAAAGGTGATAAACTCTACTTAAACTTGCTTATTGCAAGTAAAAATTTCCAGGCAGATAGGTAAAATAGTGTGCAATCTTCTTTTCTTTATTCAAGAGTGTTCTCCTGTTAATCTGCTCCATCAACAGGAAGTAACCAGAGCAACGGCTCACTGATAATAATAATACTAATACACCTCACAATCACTGTATTAAAATCAGTTAATAGTAATCAGAATCATGATGAAAGAGGGGAAAATCTATTTCTTTCTTATCCCGCATAATTGAGTTTGACGATCACCTTGATGAAATTATACTGGAAGACATTGTTTAAGTTGCTCAACCTTTTTGCTCCTAGATTGACTCCTGTTTCATGACCTTGCTCTAAAACAGGGAGAGTTCATTCTAAAAAACATGGAGGTCATCCAGCCCGAAGCGCATTATTTGTATTTTAACAGTTTAATAACAAGGTGAAGCAGAGCACTCCAGAGAATGGCTATAATAGCTTTATTGCTTTTTCATTATTAAGACCTCTTAAGATAATTGTTTTCAAAATTATAATATGAGCTTTTAAGAACTTCCAGTCTGAGCACTGATTTATGCTGTCCATGATTCCATTTCTGCTCTGTTTCACACTGTGTTAATTTTCATTAAGTTCATTATGTTTGAGACCTCTTAAGGGATTTATTTAAAATTCATCTCTTGATTAGACACATACTGTATACTTTTACTGCTGTAACAATATCTATTTTTTTCCCAAAGATAACAAGATCTGAGTTATGGCTGTAATGCTATTCCTTAGAGTGCCTATATCAAGTCTCTTAGCGATATTAATATGTTGCGGTAATTATTTTTTGATGCATGTAAAACATATAGGATTTGATGAGAAAAGATATGTTTAACATAAGTGGGTTAGTGAAGTAAATCCCAGCCACACATTTTATATTGCATGCTTCTTTTAGGTACTATAAAAGATTAGATAAACTTCAAAACAGGAATTCAATATGATTTTAAAGGATTTAGTAAAGTCAGTTCATCAGAATAACACATGTAGATGTTTAATTTACAAAACAGCAGTTTGCAGACTGGTATAAAGCTTTTTCTAAAGCCATTAAATTTCTGCTTGACTTTAATAGTCTTTAAAATAAAAGGCAGCGATACACTAGATATTTCTTACTTGATAATACAATGTCATTATTATTATTACCTACTGGTAAAATGTATATTGGATTCATTATCAATAACTGTGGTTTATGTTTTATATATGTAGATGTAAAACATATCTGAATGGAAAGAAAATCTAACAACTGGGACACATTTTCAATGTTACAGGCTATAATAGTTTCTCTCCTAGGATTAGGAATTAGCAAAATTAATGCAATGTATTGTGTGTGGATAAAATATAGCTTAATTTTGGAGAAAGGAGAAAAAAGAAAAAAGATGGATAGACTGAGCTATATTTTTTTCAGAGTCTTAAAAGTGCATGTTTTATTCTTCGGCTAAAGCTGTATTCTTGTTACAGTTTCTCTCTTTTAGCCTCAGCTCCTCTCATGGTTATTTGATGTGCTGCTTGACACTTCATTGATTGCGAACAGGAGAAGCCTTGTAAAGCACATAGCCTTGGCGTCCAGAAGACCAGGTCTCTGAGCTCGGTTATTCCCATTCAGCACCATGTTCTCACCTTTAAAATAATACTTTGTCACCTTTATGTTGTATTAGCACAAACTTCTTTGCATGAAGCAATTTAATCTGTTTGATATTTAAAGAGATTTTAAAAAAAATAAAATTAGCTTTAGAGCATTTAAATTAAAGACCTTGTGAGTCTCCCGATTTGGCTGTTGTTGATTACCTCCTCCCTCCTTAAGTGTTCACTCTAAAGGTTTTTGTCATGAATGAAAGTTCTAGAAACTCCTAGTTGTAACCCCGATGGGTTTATTGTAATACTCAGGGTGAAATCCTATTACCTCCTAAGCCACCTTGCTCAATGTTTGGAAGACTCATGTATGTTCTGCTTGGGTTTTATTAAATAATGTGTTGTTTTTAACAAATGAATGCATGAAATTTATATGGAAAGAACATGAAAATGCAGAGGTAATCTTTTACTGAAAAACTGACAAATTCATCAGTGCTTCTAATCTACTGAAGCATCTATTCTGTGAAGCTTCTACAACTGCTGTGCAATCCATTCTGAATTTTTTATTTTAATTCTAAAATGTTTCATTTTGTATAATTTGTTCAAAAAGGTAAAAGAAGCTTAAGACAGGTATTAGAGAACTGGATCATATAGTTGCCTCTTTTTTTGTCTTGCACAGTAAAGTGCCTTTTTCCATATCGTGAAAAATCACAAGTCACGCATAGCTTGAAGCCAGTTACTGGGACAAGATTTTGTTTAGTTTGCTGAGTTAAGGCGTCTGTGTACAGTTTAGGATAAAGTGCATTCATGTTTACCTTATTGTAGGGCAGATTCTCTTGTGGCACTTTTGAATTATTCGTCAGGCATGAAGCTTCTTAATTAATTAAGATTAAGTTGAACAGTTGAGATTCTACCCTCCGTCTTTCTCCAGGTATCAGGACACCCTATAAGTGCATACAGTAGGTTGTCCTAAACAAAAATGGTTTTGAAGTTAATGTAAGTTTATTTTCTGCAGCACCATTTTCCCTGCTCTGTACTGCATTCTACTAAAAGAAAATGTCCAAGACTGGAACCTCAATATTAATTTTCGACAGGTGCCTACTAGCTGCACTCCATACCTGTTTTCCTGTCTCTGCTGTTTCTCTGAGAATTTCACATATTCATTTGGGGTCCAATGAATGTTGGGGTTTTTTGTGGGGTTTGTGGGGCTTTTTTAAAGGATTTTTCTATAATTCATAATTAAGTACACTTTTTGAAAAGGGCTTTTATACAGCGTTTAACACTGCATACTTTTAGTCGAAAAGCTAATAGACTTTCAGACACTTTGCTGCAAGAGTATACTTTTTGTTTATTGCACTAGTATCTGGTAAGATACTGGTAGAGTACACATTTATCGGAAAACTAGAATCATAGAATCATAGAATCACTTTGGTTGGAAAAGAACTTCAAGATCACCAAGTCCAACCATTAATCCATCACTGCCAAGCCCACCACTAACCCATGTCCCCAAGCACCACATCTACACGTCTTTTAAATCCCTCCAGGGATGGTGACTCCACCACTGCCCTGGGCAGCCTCTTCCAGTGCTCCACAACCCTTTGGGTGAAGAACTAGTATGAGATGAGACTTTAATGGTTCAAACAAGAAGCTGAACAGCAGCCTTTTCATGCCACTCTTCCACAACAGCAAGCAGCATGCATTGCCTAGAGAGCACCAAGGGCTGTGGCTAGAATGATGCTTTCACTTGGTAAAGCTTTCTCCTTTCAGTGGAAGCAGGCTCAGCGGTAGTGCATCCTCATTCCTCCACCTGCAGCTTTGAGAGGTTCATAGACACATGCAATAGACAGCTATGAAATTATTTTAAATAATTAAACCAAACTGGATCCTCCTTTGTTACTGGGAGTCTCTGGATCCAAATCTGAGCTTTACACCTTTGCTACAAAGTAAGAGATTTTTGAAAGACAGAGTGCAGAGATGTTCAAGAGACAGTATTTGTATTCAGGGACTGAATCTCTTGTAGCTGCTCTTTCTATGAATTTTTATTTAGAGTTGTAGTACACTTATAGCCGGAAGTCTTTACTTGTGTCTGACACTCTGAAATAACTTATTCTTCATGATACTAAAAATAATATTAATATTAATATTTAATAATAATAATAATAATAATAATAATAATAATAATAATAATAATAATAAAAAGTCGTGAGAAACTGTTTAATGTTCCATCCACTGGTTTATAAGGAGTGATGATTTTCAAAACTTTTCTTTTGTCACAGTTCTTATCATTGTGACCCATCTTTTTTCTTCTTGTATAGCAAGTCAAGCTTCTGGAAGCTGGCCTGTTCCCAGAAATGTTATTTGGGTCTGCTTCATCACTACAAATCTCTGCTGCTGTCTTCACTGCAGGATCTGTTTATTGTTTCTAAGCAGCAAAGGTGAAACCAAAAATGACTTTCTGAGCTTTGGAGATTGTCCCTCCCCTGTCCTACTTGCGATCTGGTTTTGGATGAAAACATCTGGTTTAGGAGCAGATTGAGAGTTATAATCTATATGAAGGGGCATTGGACTTGCACAGTGGCTTCTAGACCAAGAGATTAAGAGCATGCACGTCATGGAAAATACATTACACAGGAGGGTTATTCTTTTTCTTCATTAACGAGCGTATTTCAGCAAGGACCACACAGAGAGACTGTAATAGGTTGCAGGTGGCAAACAGAAAAATATATAATTCTAGTGTGGTGAAAGCTTAAATTATTCTTTTTTCACATTGGCTTTATGTAGCTGAAAACCTGATAAATCCAGAAAATTTGGCATTTTTACATGAACTGGCTTTTCAAATGCCTTCTTCATACATTTTACCTGTTTGTGTTTTTTTCCTCATCTGAATTTTCCTGTGTCTTCCTATCCAGAAACATCAAGGAAAGGTGTACTCTTACTTTATTTGCTGTAGTCTAAGCCCCTTAGTTAAATTATAACACTAATTAAATTTTGTCCCTGTGGGAGAAATATCGCACTGGCTAGTTAAACCAGTGCTGTAGCTGCTTTGTGCCACAGGAGTGCTGCACAGTAGCCAATGGGGTAGTGACAATTGCAACCTTAGTGCTTGTTCTCAAAAGAGTGTGAAATTCATTATATTTGTGCTAATAAATCCTCTACCTGGAAAGAAGGTATTTACCTGTATTCTGTTCTTTTCTGTCTATGATCAGGGTGGTGACGTTTGGGGGGGGAGGGGGGGGAAGAACATATACCACTATATTAATCAGATACGTGTTGCACAACACAAATTCAAAGATTACTTTGAAATATGTTATCATTACAGGATAGAGTTAGGTTGGAAGAACAGCCAATTCCTTCTTCTTCCATCATCTCCAAAATTATTTCATACTACAAAGTTTGAAGTCTGAAGTCTTGAATTTACACTGGAGACCTTTAGAATTGAAGGAACACAAAGGGATCTTTAAACCTGATGGTTATTTTTTTTATATATTGTTAGCTTGACGTATCTGGAGATTTATCTCTCAGTTCATGTTCATTCTCAGTGCTGCGTCTGCACTTTGCATTTCACTCTGTATTTCATATTTTATGGAGAAAGTAAAATATTAAAATTAGTAGCAAAATCCATTGTCTGCCTTCTCTGAGGAATGCCAGCATGCAGGCATGTCCAATTATTTGATTTTTAAGTTTTCGACTGTTTGAGGGCTTTATCACTTAGGTTAGCACAGTCATTCCCTTTGCCTTTGCCCAAATTGATTTCTGTCCTTCTTAACTGTGGTGGTTTGTTTCCTTCTTAGACAGATGGGTTAAACCACAACGTGCCTACGTGTCCTTCTTTTGTGGTTACCTCATTTAGTCACTGTCCTGTGCCCTCTATATAAATGACTTGTTATACAGACAGGATTTTGCTATTTCTACCTCATGTTTCGAGAGCTGTGGCAGAAAGGATGCTGAACAAAGTGTTTAGGTGGTGGTTAGTCTCATTATCAGAACAAGGAAATTATGACTTGAAAAGTTTAAATGAACTCATGAACATCAGCATGGGGATTAGATCACATTGGTACTATTAGTTTTTGAACCTCCATCCTGAAAGTCTCCTGAAGCATGTCACATCTGCAAAGTTGTTTACCATCCTGATATGGTGCTCTTTCAATCTCTTTTCATGGCACATTGCATTTTTGTGTCAGTCATTGATTATTTATTGACTCAGAAAGGGAGGGGGATGAATTGCAGCACCCAGGATTGAGCACACACTTGTGTGACGTAAGACCTGGTCTTAACTGGGCTGAGCAGGGAGTCAGTCTTGGCTCTTCAGGGAAGTTAACTGACTTAATGGTGTGTGGAGCAGGTAAGAAAGGGAGAGAGTCAGCATGTTTGCCTTTCAGTTTCAAAAGGTCTTGGTTTTGTCTTGATGTGCGATACAGAAGAACTGACACCTCTTTGTCTCGCTCTTTCAGTCTATGTGTCACACATAATCATATAATCAGATGTGCATGCCCACATATGTACAAAAAGGATGGGGGAAAAGCTTCTGAAATGATTAAACAATTGATTCTCCCCAGCCAGATGACTTTTATAAAGTGAATGACTCTCATTTTTACTCACAAATTCCACATGGAACCTAGAAACCTTCCCAATGAAATGTCACTGGAACCAAAACATTTCCTTTAAGCTTTTGCTCATCAAATATCTCTTTCAAATTAAATATTTCATTAAAAGGTTTTAATCAATTATATTCAGTGTATTTTTAAGGCTCATTTAAACTTTGAGTTCTGTATCGCCACCTATTATTATTAGTTATGACTTCCTTATGAGTAAAGTGTATTGACTTGAAATGTACTTAGAGGCTGTTTTCCCTGATGAGAGGGAAGAAGGCATTTCTCTGGGGTTAGAACATTTGAAAATGAAAACTAGAGATATTACTTTGCAAAAGTTATCAGCTAGGAGTAGGAAGCCTTTATCAATAAGTTAATTTCCTCATATACTAATTTCCTCTAAAAAGGTCATTCCACAGCCAGATCCACTCAAATGAGAGCACTTCATTCTGAGCTCTGTGAATTTCACTGTTCCAAAAGAGGGCAATGAAGATAAAGACTTTTGTTCCCTTGCTGCTATTTAATCTCTATACAGATTTATTTTGTCTATTTTGTCTAATTTTACTAATATTGCTCTACATTTGTGTGCAACCATATATGTACGTGCTTTAAGTCTAGCCTGAATGACCAGAAGTCCTGGCCTGGGGTGTCTATGACAAATGTCCCACTGTGGCCATGAGTATCTCACTCTTGGTGATTACAAACTGTCTCTAAAAAGGGTTGACCATCTACAAAGAAAGCATGTAGCTGGATTAATCTAGACATGAGGTATGCTCTTGACTCTTCACTTCATTCATGTTATGCACCATCATAGACATTCATGAACAGATAAGTGACAATCCCATAAGAAATCAACGAGAAAGCAGAGATTTGTTTGCTAAGTTCTGGCTGGAGGGGTGAAAATCCTTCAGTGGTTTGTGCCGGAATTCAGCTGGTTCAGTGCTCTTCTCCAAAGTATTCTCATCACCAAGCAGACTAAATTAGTGACGTTGTACAGGCTGCAAAATAAAGAAAATATGAGTTTGTAACAAAAGCAAAATACAGTTTAAGCTCTTTGTGTTACCATCCTTCAAAATGTATATATTTTGGAAGGTTTAGTTGCAAGTTGCTAGCATGATCCCATGTGATTGCAACACTTCAGATGTTCTCCAGGAGTGTATCTTCCAGTTTAATCTAAAAGAAACCTGGCACAGATGCTATAAGAGCACTCACAATAACTTGGGCCCAATTTGCTAGGGTTTAGTGTAGTGATGCTGAGATTTGCTCCCAAATGCATTTCTGAACAGAAGTAAAATGGTAGTGTAGATCAAAGAATCCTAGAATAGTTTGGGCTGGAGGGGACCTTAAAGCCCATCTACACCCTCCACATGGACACCCTCCACTAGCCCAGGTTGCCCAAAGCCCCATCCAACCTGGCCTTGAACACTGCCAGGGAGCCAGGGGCAGCCACAGCTTCTCTGGGCACCCTGGGCCAGGGCCTCAGCACCCTCCCAAGGAAGGACTGCTGCCTCACATCCCATCTCCATCTCCCCTCCTGCAGCTTCAGGCCATTCCCCTTGTCCTGTCCCTCCCTGCCCTTGTCACCAGCCCCTCTCCAGCTTTCCTGGAGCCCCTGCAGGGACTGGAAGGGGCTCTAAGGTCTCCCCGCAGCCTTCTCTGCTCCAGGCTGAACCAGCCCAACTCTCTCAGCCTGTCTCCAGAGCAGAGGTGCTCCAGCCCTTGGATCATCTCCGTGGCCTCCTCTGGACTCCAATAGCCCCATGTCCTTCTTTTGTTGGGTGCCCCAGAGCTGAACACCCATATGCAGGTGCAGATGTACCCATAATGTCCCGAACTAGATTGCATCAAACAGATGCTAACCATTCCAACCCTGTAAAACCTTGAGTTCTTGTAGAAGATAAGAAATAAATAGGTAATGCTATTACTGTTGCACATGAACAGTAGCACCTCAGTGTATTTCTACATGAAAGCTTATTTTATTATCACTTAAGGAAGTCATTACCCTTTTATGAGTGCTTACATGCTGCTTTACAAATATGTCACCACAGTTACATTATAAAAGCAGCGTTATTTTTGCCAGTGGCATTTTATAAGCAAGGAGAGTAGTTTGAAAGTAACTTTAAAAAATGCCTTTGCATTTTTTACTCTGGAGGAGTAGAATTGATAATGTTTTCCCACACTAAAGTTAGATTCTTTTAATAAAGTTTTCTTTTCTAAATACCATATACCATCTGTAAATCATTAAAATACAGATGTTTAATAAATATATTCTTTGGTTTAATTGTACAGTCAAGGAATTTGTTGATCATTTTTATTAGGTCGGTAATTAATGTGGACTGAAATAAAACTTACTCTTTATACTACTTGTGTTTTTATCTGCTGCTTAGTCTATGTAACCTCGCTGGAGGTATCCAGCATTCCCATCAAGTTAAATAACATTTGTCTAATGCCCATTTTTTATCAATGAGAATAGGTAAAAGTATTCCATCTTCAAACAGAAGAAGAAATATTGATCAAATAAAGAAAGATTACAATTATTTTCTCTTTCAGGAAAAGACACTGATAACTTTGAGCACTATATTTTGAGGATCCTTCTTTAAAAAATACTTATTTAAAATTTTAGAAATAGTACTTCATTTTCTTTACCTGACTTGTCAGTAACCTACAGAATATTAAAAAGTTAATGTCATGCTACCATGTTAAATGCAGTTTTGATTGGTGTTTTTTGAGTTATATCTGGGGTTTGGTTTGGTTTTGTTTGGGGTTTTTTGTAAAGGAAAAATCTCCTTCCTCATAAATTACAGGCAATTTAATCAAGTTGTTTTCTGTTTTATAATGTGAAAGCCATAATGTAAATTACACTGGATTTAATAAAAACTTAGATTTCCTGTGAAATTTAAAAGTTGGTAAATAACATATGTTTCTCCATATATAATATCTTTGATTTTTTTTTAAAGTGGTTTTTGAAAGTATAGTATATGTTGTCTTTTATAAAATACCCAAATACTTACTCTTGTGCCTAAAACAATACAACAGAGATGAAGCTATTCTGAGCCCTTCAAATCTGTTATGATTTCATTACTGATCACTAGCTTCCCACGCAGTTTGACAAAGATCTAGGTAAGTAACACTATAAACAGGTTTTTTTTAAAAGCCTGAATAAATAATTTTTAAAATATGTGGTCATTTTCAAATGACTGTAGTGTATTCTGTATAGTTAATTTTGCAGTTTGTAGTGTTGAGTGCCTACGAATCCTATAAAAAGTCAAATGTAGCTCTCTATGTGAAAGTACAAATAACAATCCAACAAGTAATCTTAAAAATGGAAAATGGTTTATTAAATAGCTCAAAATGATACACAAATGTAACAATCACAATCAATTAATAAACTAAGCAATGCTTAGTTGAATTCTTTCAAACTGTAAAAACACTCAGATCAAGCCAATATCTAGCACCAAAATCATAATTACGTCAGATATCTCCTTGCATATGCATTTGTAAGAGTAATTTCTCAGGTAATGTAGTGTGACTTTCTATACAAATGTTTTTGTCCTTGTAAAAACGACTCAGTTTAGGAATGAAAAATACTATTTATTTATGTGAGGCTGTGCTATCAGTGAATTATGGATGTTCGTGCATCATGTTTTAGCAAGTTGGAGTACCAAGGTTAGTAATTTAGAATTTTGCCCTAAATCCTCAAAGAGGATTCTTGCAGTTCTAAGTCCTGTTTGCACCTTACCATTGAAATTGAGTGAAATGTCCTGCATTATCTCAGCAGATAATGAGAATTTGTATAGACTTGGATGCAGTTCGCTCTTCTTTCTTCTTCCACATTCCTCCTCTCATGAGCAACTGGGAAGAAATTAGATATCCTTGTTGAATTTAGGAAGGCCAGGATGCAGGCACTTACTAATTACAAATCACCAGTCACTTGACTTCAAGGAAAGTCTGAGCCTCTCTTGACTCCTTTGAAAATTTTCTTATATAGAGCTCAATGTGTCCCTGAGCAAAATATGTTTAACGGTCCCATAATGACATTTCCTTGCGTCTTCACGGAAAGAACAACCTGGTTTTTAACACTGAACTCCATCCTGCAGTAGTGCAGCTCATGTCAGATCTGCGTGTGAAAACTGGGATGTGGCTGCTCAGAGGTGCAAAGCTTTGAAAATGGGTTAGGTTCAGTCAGCAAGTGTTTGATAACCTGAAAGCAATGATGATACAGAAATTTTTCAAAGCAAAAGTGCATATGTTAATAACATTCCAGATATCCTCAGGGTTGTGTAGCTAATTGCATAGCTTTTTTAGAACACTACTTACTCTTCTAATCAATATCCAATTAGCAATTGCCATAGCAACTGTAAAATATAGGATGTCCTGGTATGTAAGGTATGTTAACTTCTCAGATACAAAACACCAGTGGGAAATACAAAGATGTCAGAGGAAAATTTGTAACTTTTCCCTCAGTGTTTTAAGAGGAAGGAATTGATATAGATGTTCAGTGCTCAATTTAGGGAAATAAAAATTCTGCTGCTTCATTTTATACTCCTGTTGTCTCCCTGGAATTATGATCGAAACCCATTTTTTTATTTATTTGATTTTTTTATGCCCACAAATGCACGAAAACAGAGACTAAAGTGATAGTTCAAGAAAGCAAAGGGTTGACCTGAGGAACTGCAGGTGATCGGCCTCTCCTCAGGCCCTGGGAAGATGATGGACCATGACTATTTACAGTCCATGCTCACAGATAAAGTGACTTGCCTTTTCCAAGCACAAATCGTGCTCAGCCAGCACGTCACCTTCTACTAAGTGGCAGAGAACAGATCAGTGGAAATTTTTATTCCCTGGGAGGATAGTACAACCCTGAAACAGGTTACCCAGGAGGTTTTTGAATCTCTACCCTTGGAGGTACTCACGATGGAGCTGGATCAAGCCATGCTGATCTGATCCAGGATCGGTGGTAGTTCTGCTTTTAGTGGCAGATTGGAGCCTCTTGATGGAAGTTCGACCCGGGGTACGCTTCCCTCTGCCTGTGCCGTACAGCTCTGCTCAAGGGCAACATTTCAGCATTTCATTGTTTCACTCTGGCTACCTTTCTGAAGCCCCAGATCTGCATAGTCCTTTAAAATTATTAAGCTACTTTAGCAGTTGGTTAAAAAAGTCTCTCCTGCCTGCTATGTGTCTTTTGTCGCTTTTTATAACATCAGAATATGCTTGTAGAAAATTACCATGAAAACTGACCCTTTCATAGTTTTATTCCATATTTTTCCAGCAAGTGTTTTCCCTGCAAACACCCCGAAATGCTCAGTTACACATTATAGCACCAAGAAATATCTGCCTTAGAAAATTTTAAACACTTCTCTTCTTATGTTCAAGTTTTCCATTCTCCATAACTATTTACCTTCAGGGATTCTCCTCTTTCATTCATTACAAATCATGAAATAAGTATCCTTTGTTGTCATGTTAACTAAACAGTTATGGATGTATCACCAAGTTGCATATGATTTAGAGAAATGGGTAGTCTTGATGTTGGATACCTTTTAAACATTACTTTTTGTGTGCTAAGCAGCTTATTTAGCTATTTCTAAAAATATTTTTAAATGTTCATATTAATCAACAACTAAGAAAATTTTAAGGAAAATATACAAGAGATAGAAAGAACATATCACATCTTATGAAAGGAACATTGGTCTGAGATTTTGGTTATGTAGTTTGTCTTGGGGTTCTGCATAGAGTACTGCAAGATGTGTGCTGCCTCCACATTTCCACCCAAAGCTTAACTCTTTCAACAAGATTTACCACTTTTACGCAAAAGATCTATGCATTCTAGGAGGTGATGTCTAATCTAACTGGTAAACTGAAACGCTCCTCATTCAAAATGTATAATGCCCAGAAAAAATCTTTTAGAACTGTCTTTGTAGGCTTTTCTAATAGACAATAGAGAATAGCAAGTTGTCTTCTTTTTTTAACGGAACATACAGACTTTTTATATGTATATCAGGGGAAAAAAAA
>VXBL01008184.1:21755-70240 GCA_013400195.1 Aramus guarauna
TTTTTGTGTGTGTGAATTGAATATTAATGGTAAAAGGCACATGGATATCTGAATAGTCTTCATTTTAAATAGTTATTGCTGTTGTAAACTTCTGATGGAATTGAATAATGAAGAAGAGAATTAAGGAAATAAATGTGGCACCAGGAATGTGAGAAAGAAATGAGTAAGTATTGCATCAAAAAGGTATTAAAATGAAATAAATTTATTAGATGTTAATCTCCCTACTGATGCTGCTTTGTGTGTGTGTAAATAAAGCAGAGGAACAGTGAGAAATCTGTAGCAATAAAAATCTTTTGGTTTAACAGAAGACATGAATTTTAATAAAGATACAATATGTATGTGTGTGTGAAGCATTGGAGGTGTTCACCTGTTCCTGTAAAATGGGATTTTTTTGTTTGTTTTGTGTAGCCCTTCAGCTATCAGTTATAATAATGGAATAACAGTGTAAATTGTTAAGGTAGAATAAATTTTTTTTTTTTCTTTTTAACTCTTGGAGTCTCATAGAAAATTTGTGAAATTTGGGAGTCAGAGGTTGTTATACAGAGATATAGTTCTATACCCATAATAAATTATTTTTCCAGAACTTGTTTGGCTTAAACCTATTGGTGGGGCTGTAAAACATGGTCTTTGAAGCTCTACTTAGTTTAGCAATGTCTTGATATATGGAATATGTTTAATACAAATAATATTCAAAAGGAAGAAAATGCGTATTTGTAGATGATGGAATCTTAAGGTTAGAATAGACCTCTGAAGGTTGTGTAGCCCAAAGCAGAGCTAGCTGTGAAGGTAGCTCGAATCAAGGCTAGCCTCAAACTTGATCACATTGTTTAAGCCTTGTCCACTTGAGTTCTGACTATGCAAAGATGCTAATTCTGCTGCCTCTCTGGGCCAGAGCTTAAACTACCTTCACTGGGAGGGTTTATCTGCATGTGCAGTGGGAATTTCCCTTGCTGCAGCTTGTGACCATCAAGATGGTCCAGAATGGTCAAGATGGTACAAAATGCTGTTAGATACTTTAGCTCTTTGAATAAGAACTTGCAACCAAACTACATCAGAATTCCTTGTGTTTTAAAGACTAATTGGTTTTAAATTTGTAGCAGATAGGGAATTTGCCTATGCATAGGATTTTGAAGAGATATCTGTGAGGGGTGTTATTTTTCAAAATAACCTACCATTCTGCATTCTGGAAAAATGGGTTTAGATGAAATACCCCAAAAAATTGTCCATCTCAGTTATATAGGTCAGGGTAGGAAAGAGGAAGTAAACTTATTTTTTGGGTTAAGAGAGACTTAAGAATAGCAAGATAGTTCAATTAAAAATAGATAGCTAAATAGGAACAAAGAAAGAATTCTTCCCAAATGCAAAACAGGCTCTTGTATGTGTGAGGCTTTGGAGAGGACCAGTTGATAAGATTTTTGTAAGGCAAAAACAATAAACAAGGAAAAGTTTATTCTCATTTTGTTGTTTTTCGTAACAGGAAAAAGTACTTTAAAAACTTATGCACAATGTTATGTTCTCCGGTCCATCTTTTTGGATCAGAAGTTAACCTTTTGTTCCTTGTGTGTATAGTAACCTGTGTTTTGTTGACTTGTATATTCTGTTTAATGTGTTGGTGTGTATTTTGGGTTTTTTTTGTTGTTTTCAACTTTATTTTAAGCATTCAGGCTCCTGAGAGAAATAAACAGAAACGGGAAAAATACCGTCAAAATGTCTTATTTAATCTGAATGGTGTCAGTAGTACTAAAATAGATGGAAAAAAGTGAAAATTGTGTTTAAGTTGTTCTTTGAAATGCTACATTGCATGTGTTTCATAAATTTTTGAAAACAGATATTGCAAGAAAGGTTCTCATCTCTGAAATATGCATCCTAGTGGAATTTGCTACTAATTGTTGGAAAAGTGGAAGGTCTTCTAGAATAGAATATTGCTCTTTGCTTCTGTTATGGAAGAGGAAAGGGGCATCAGTGATCTTGTCCCTCGCTGGGCGAACACTTGATGTGTGCTTCACTGTCCTGTGTGTCACCGTGGGTGCTCCACTTGGATGTCCATGCTGTCGCTATACCTTGCTATTTGTATGTAACAAGGACTCTCTTGTTTGAGTATCTGTTCCCCTGGCTTTATTTACGAAACCCCTTCAGTTTTCTGAAGTGTGATAAAATGCAATTAACATTCACAGTTTAATCCTGCAAGGCCATTGGGATTTCTGCTCCTCCCATATGGATAACATCACATCAAATGTACAATACCTCCATCTGCATATTACTAACAGTGTCATTCTCACAGCAGGTTGTGAATTTACCAGTAGTATTTTAGATGATGTGGCAGTATTTTAGATAAAGTTCTTCACTTTGACTGCTTGTCTGTGGCCATTTTTCTATCTCATTGTAATACCAAGTGTAAACAGGCAATGAGTCAATGAAGAAAAGCACATTTATAGTATTTACATATCAAGGGAATGTGAATGACTGCTTATACCTGGTGATTTTTTTGATCCTTGCAGATTTACAGGAAAAAAATATCCATACTTCTTGCTCAAAGAAAGAATTTCAATACTGGAAATAAAATTATGACATAAGAAAACACCCAAACCACCTATAAAGTTTTGTAGACTCGTTAAAGGGTTTGAGTCTAGGGAAGTGGAGCTTCAGAAGATCTTAATTTTAATGAAAATGACACTGGGTTTTTTTCCTCACTTCAAATAGAAGCCATAGAAAAGTTCATGCTGTTTTAATGAATTTAAAAATGACCTTTTCATAATCTTAGTAGTTATAGGAAGAAATAATAAAGAAGCAAAAAAAAAATACATTCAAATCCCAAATGACTTTCTGAACAGATATTTATTCACTGCAACATGTTTGCCTTTCTAAACAGATCCAAGGGTTGATTTATTAAGTTTACATTTAATTCTTGGTGCCAATAGAGGATTATGAGTAAAATGAGAATAATTTTTAAGTAGGTTTATATACCAACATTCAAAACATGACATGCTTTTCTTCCCTGGACTTTTGCCTGGCCTAAAAGTCCTCAGATCCCTGGTCTGATTGTGGGAAAAACTATGTTAATTCAGGTATTATGTAGACAGCCATACGGTAGGAGAAGAAACGGAGGGGTTTTTTTTTGTTTGTTTGTTTTTTTAATTAGTTAATAGTGGAGATACTGTAGACTAGAGCATCCTACAATGCCGGCTGGAAACTGTGTCGTGCCTCTTGCTAAACTGCTGAAGCTTCCCTTTTGTGAGCTGTCTTCATCAGGGCTTTTTACAAGTTTCAGTTCCTCTAAGTGCAGGGATAGTCCGTCTCAGTAATAGGGACAATGAGTAGATGAGCCAGTAAACTTACTTGGTTAAACAGGGAACTCATGGCTGGATCATTAAGCTTAAGAGGTAGTGCTTAATGGTTTCCTACATGGAGGTTGATTACAAGCAGACCTGCAGGGATCTGTTGTAGGACCTAGATTGTTTAATATCTTTTTTCAGTGACCTGGAAGAGGAGACAGACTCATTAAGTTTATGAACACCAAACTGCAGGTGCAGTTGACCTGCTTGAGGGCAGAGCTGCCATTCAGAGGGACCTAGGCAGGCTTGGGAATGGATCAGAAGAAGCATCATAAAATTTAGGAAGAAGAAGTATCTTGCATCTGGGGTGGGCTGACCTCCAGAAATGATGCAGGCTGGGGACTGACTGGTTGGGGAGCGCAGTGGGCCAGATGTGACCCACCAGCGTGTCTTGGCAGGAGTGAAGTCTAACAGCATCCCGGGTGATACCATGAGGAGCATAAACCAGGGAATTAAAGAAAGGGATTGTTCCCTTTTGCTTGTCACTTGGTAGACTACATCAGGAATAAAGTGTCCAGCTTTGGATGGTTTTTCCTGTACCACAATGGAAGAGGAAATGTACTGATCAGCTGCAGCATGTTCAGCAGAGGCTGCTGAGATGATCTGATCTGGAGCACTTCTCCTGTCAGGAGAGGCTGAGGGAATGGGACTTCTTCAGCCTGGAGAAGAGCTGAGTTTGAGGAGACCTAATACCAGCCTCCTAGTAATTACAAGGAGGTTATCTAAAAAATGGAGCCAAGCTCTTTAGTGAAGTAAAAAGGTGGGAGAATGAAGGACAGTGGTCATAAGTGGGAACAGGAGAGGTTTTGAATTAAGGGGAGAAAATACTGTAAGAATAACTGTTAGCTTTATGCTTTTTTTGCTTTTACATTCATCTATATGACACTTTGACTCATTCATAAACTTGCCGCACACTTTGAGTATTCGTATTTACTTTCCTCCATCTTTTTGGTTGCTAGAGAAGTCTTCTGGTCATAACAGTGAAAGAGCTTCCCCCTTCTCCTGATCCATGGTGACCCAAACCATGTGCAACTTGTGAGGGTATATATTTTGTCCTCGTTGGATAGCCAGCAGAATATGCAGGGAAGTAAAGAGGCTTCATAAGTTACCCAAATCCTTAGGTTAAATGACTGCTTTCTTAATAAATTACTTTGAAATAATTTTTAATTAAATCTAGGTTAAGGTAAAATTCAAAACCACACTGTTATTTATAACATTTCAAGTAGAAAACATGAATAATATAAAGAACACAAATGGAAGAGAGGATTATAGTTAATTGATTTACATGAAGAGTGAATATGGAAGACTTCCCTCTTATATCCAGATGGTTTGCCATATTTTATTTCTGGAAACCCACCTTGACAGGGATGCTGTCTTTTTGCGTTGTGTTCCCTATGTAGTTGCTTCTCCTGGAACCTCTTTATTTTTTTATTATTTTTTTTTTAATCCGTGGCTTTTTTGAAATCCTGAAAGGCTGTGAACATATTTAATCTCTCCCTTGAAACAACTTAATTTTTACTTCAGAGAATGTCTTCCACTGTGCTAACACAAGTGCTGTTTTTCTTTCTTGAAGATGGAATTGCAGTTTTGTTTTATCAGGTGTCATTTTCAATTGTTTTTGTCCTGCTCATAACAACTAAAGAAGACTTAAAACTTCTTATTCTTCCTTCTGTGCCTGTTCTAATGCCTATACATCTTTGAGAGAAACATCATCTTCAACTATATCATCTGTCTGTGTCCCACATTCATTAAATAACACACTTGTTACTAACATCTAAATGAGATACATGTGTATATCTCACTATTGGTTGTAGATTTGGGACCAGATGTGACAATAAATTACAGCTTTGGGGTGATAATGGATTTGAGGTGGTCTGTCCTTCAGGGATGCTGTAACATTAATTTCCTCTTATTTTTTTTCTGCAGCATCTTTATTGCATCCTCTTTAGATGACTCTTCCTCTCTTTTACTCTACACTTTCTTGTAGCGATTTCACAACACTCTGTCCTTGGTACTTTGCTCAGTCACATTTGTGCACCCCTCTCTGCTCCATCTCTCCCTGCTACGACTTTACCAAACGTTTCCCTGTTCATAGACAGGACCATCTGCTGCCAAGTTTGTATGAAAACCTCTAGTCCAGGCTTGTCTCCTGGTCCAGCTAAAATCTGTCTGTCCCTCTGACGCATCTTTGATTAGCTCAAGCAGAACTGGGCCTCAAGCCATCTGCCTTACCTCTGTTCTGGTTATGTGGGCAGTATCAGCTTTCTGATCATCACCTGGGCCTATAATCTAGGTGCCATTTTTGAATGGCTGTGATTGAAAGGCTTTAATGAGATCTTTATCTAAATCCTTCAGATTCTTGTTTCATAGCAACTCTAATTAACTTATGTTCTCTTTACTTGTCTCTACAACTAGACCTCTCCAGGTTCTTCTCCTCTCTCTTCACACCCCCCCTTCCCCCAGTTGCTGCAACATTCTTTTCTATAACCCCTTTTTTATGCTTCCAGAATGATCTACAAAGATATAAATGTAATGTTTGCATTCTTAATATATCTGTTCACTATCTCTTCCCTAGTTCATGAAAAATAGATTGCTTATCTTTGTATCATACACTTCTGTTTTCTCCTGGATTGTTTGACTCTCTGTGACAACTGCTCCTGCAGATGTACTTAATGATCCAGTGAGTATGTCTTGACCTTTATCCCATGCTGCCCATTGTGTTCAGAAAGAATATTGTATAGGTCTACTGCAGAATTAACATTTTCCATTTTTTTTCCTCCTGAATTTCTTGTGCAAATTTCTGCATGAATTTTGACATTACTTAGGTGACATTCTAAGACCACTGATGATGATAATAGTCAGCAGTGCTGGCTTTGTGGATTGTCTGTAGAGGTTTTTGTATTTCCTTGCCAACCTTGAGCTATAAGGGATAATTTATTTATTCTCCTCACAGTTAAGTGTGTTAGACTTTGATTTCTAGGCAATATGGTGATACAGATAAGTAAGGAAAAGGTGGACAGTGCCTGTCTGCGTACATAAGGGGGGGGGGGGCATAATATTCAAGGCAATCTGGAAATTGTAAGGTGTGCCAGAATGATGAAAGTCCTGGTCAGCAGCTACTCACAGCAGTCAGAAAAATGGGACAATAGTAGTAGGTACAAATAGGACAAGAGTTTCAAGGTAAAATATAAGCATACTTTGGATTGTGCTGAGATTGAGCTACCTGCAGATGAAATGAATTGTCAGATATGTAGGAGACTAAATTGAGGAAAAGTGCTTCCATGTATTATGCCAGATAAATGTGTGAACACAAATGAGTCACCTTGGACTGGGTGCTGGGAAGTAGAAAACCCTGCTGAAAGGGCAAAAAGTTAGGAAAATAAATAAGAAAATTGATAGGAAGCTGAAGTGTTGTAAGAGCAGGGAGAGCAAAGACCACATAGGATCACAGCAGTTCAGAGGAGACTAGGGATTAAACAGAGTCATCAGTGTGTTTTATTGCATTTCTTGTTCATCTTCTGGAGATAAATTGGTTTTCGGCTTCCTGACAAGTCACAGTCAAACAGGGTGATGTAATATGTTTTCTAGTGATTTGTGCTGTTTTGTGGGAGTTTTTTTCCCAAGGAGCAAGAACTTACCCACCTAGAAAAAGTAAAGCCGATTGTATAGGATGATTCATGAGGGAAGCTGAATATGATATGTAGTGCTCATATAAAGGTTTCCTCAGCCTTGCATACTTACCTGTATTGCTGTAGCTGGTTGGTTTCTTCAGTTGTTTTTACTTCTTTATGTAGTTGCATCTAATTAATTGTGAAGTAGGAAATAAATATTATCTATGGACAGTAGTGTTGGCCAATGAGTTAATTACCAGAAAGCTATCAGCTAAAATGACCTCCGCAAAGGATGACTTGTTGCGAAGCTTCCCTTTTAAGATGTAACTCTTTCAGGAAGGAGTAAATGGTGTGTTCTGATATGGTTTCCAAGATAAATGTAAATAGATGTGTTTTCTTCTCTTGAGTTAGAAGGTAGCTATGTATTGCTCATTAGTTAATGTTGAACGTATAGTACATCACTCCAGCCTTACCACTTGACCTTTAAATTTGTTTCCATTTGTCTTGATACAATTGTTTCAAAGTGACAATTAAACAATTGGGGTTTTTAAAAATTTGTAGAAGTGCTTCTCCTTTTTTTTTCNCAGAAGTGGTCATTTCATTCTGGTCCTCCTCTTGGACAAACTGAGCAAGCCCTATCTTAAGTGAGAACCAGTGTAGAAAATCTCAGACTTGCAGGTGGAAGTCTCAGACTATTAAGTGTGATTAGTGGCAGAAGGCTTTAATAGAAAACCTCGGTCAGTGTTAACCATCTCTTTCCTTCTAAAACTGTATGTATTACTAATGCAGTGAATGTGGGTCTGTTTTTCTCTAAAAATTTTTTCTGGATGAGTTTGAGGTGGATGTACAACCTGCAGTTTTATACATCAAAAATGTAATCTAATTGTTTCAAAAGCAATTAAAATAATTGTGACTGTTTAAAAACCAAAACAACTCCACTAACCCATGATTATACATAAACAGATGTAGTCTATTAAAATGTATTATTTATTTACAGTTCACGAGCACTTAATGCTTGCTTTTATGGAAAGTGTTATTTCAAGAAATTAAATATTTGTTCTGTGTTTTGTACAGTTTTCATACTTGAATGTGTGCAAAGGGAAAACCATTTTGATTAGTAATACAATTTCTATGCTAGAGTGCACTTTAAGTGTTAAAAAAATAAAAGAAGCTAGCATAAAATATATTAAAATTCTTGAAGTACCGTTGGAATAATTGGACATTGTTCTCCTTACTTAAGCACTCTTGATGAGAAGGTCTTCGGCTGTGCCTGAACACGGACTGCTTATGGTTCTGGTTTGGTTAGTAAAAAATCTGGTAAAGGAAAATCTGTTAATTTTGGAAGCTGATGATTCAGTAGTTTTATTCTCTGCACAGTAAACCACTGCTTGTGGAAGACACTGGTGAAAAATGGTTTTCTTTTTCTTAAGCTCAAACTAAGATCATATACTTAATGTAGTACTCTTACACCTGTTTCCAGGGACAAGATGTCTAACTAAAACTATTCAAAGTGTGCACAGGTACAGCACAGCTTTCAAAATGGAAATGAAAGGCTTTCTTAGGTTGAGGCAACGGCCTGTTGTCATGAGCATATGCTTCCAACTGTTAATCTTGCTGCTTTGCTTATAGGATAGGTTTTTTTCCCCCATATGTATTTCTGAGTGTGTCTATCTGCACTGATTTCTATGCAGGAGAAAAATCATATGACAGCACGTGTGGTTTTGGGGAGACAGAGGGGATGGAAGGGAGTCCATTTAGCAGCTTCTCATCATTAATATTTCTCTTTGGTTTTCTTTTTAATGCTTTTTTACAAAGCAGTAGCAACTCTTCAGGAGAATGTGGCTTCAACCTGTTGTTATGAGGCAGCAGAAGCAGCAGCCTGGGGAGCTGCAAGTCAAACTTCCAGGTCTGCCCCAAGCACATAGAAATGACGCAGAGGCCTCTCTTGCAGTCTTCTCCTATTGAATCAGTGTTAGTTGGACACTCAGCATCCATTCAGAGGACAGCTTAGTTGATGGAGAGAGAGGAAAAAAACCCTAAGAATTACTATGACTTTGTCTTTTGTGGTTTGCAATGTCAGTTATACTTCCTTCCTCGATGAAACAAACAGTATAATAACTAGGGAGTATTAATTACCATTGTATTTTCCTTTGGAAAGTTTGGAAGTCTTTAACTGAGGAGTGTCTGTGACTGTAGCTTGTGAAGCAGAGAAGCAGGGTGAAATACTCTTTTGATTTATGTCCCTCTACTTATTTAGCTTACCACAAATGCTGTTACCAAACCACAAAAGAAATAATTAATAGGTAAGAAACATTTGGGTTTGTGTTGCAATTTGCAGAGTTCTGAAGAAACATGTTTTCTCTGTGTGTTATATGCATGTGTTTTGCGGTAATGATTATCAGTGTTTAAAGAAAGATCAAAGTTACGTTCTTTCAAACCTTCCTGTGCAACTTAGACTTAGCGTGGTTGCATTTGACTTCAGCTTCATACATGGAAATATCACATTGTTTACTCTTAAACATTAACTTAGAAAATAATGTGTTCTGAGTAGCTATGAATTGTTATTAGCCCTCAACATCAAGGAGAAATGTGGAATTAAGGTATATGCAAGGGTAAAAATGCTGCTTTGGGAATAAAAGGACACTTTTTCTTCATTAAATACAATCTCTCAAAGTAGAACAAACTTGAGTGGCCTACAAGCTGAATTACTACCTTTTTGGACATGAAAAATATACTTACTCCTTCGTTTGAGGTAAAAAAAAAAAAGGATGGGAGAGTGCTGTAGGAGTTGATACCTATATGAATTGTCTTTGGACAGTGAGGCAGGTGAATTGTAAGATTTAAAGAGCATAGAGGTTGTGTAAAGTAATTTACTAGTTAGTTTTAATGAGGCAAAAGATGTAATTTCATAAGAATCATTGTGAGAATGATTGTCATGACTTAGGTCAAACAGCTGTTAATTTTCAAGAGCCAAAAATAGTCATTGAAGGCAGGAAAACATCCTTCAGTTATGGCACTGTGGAACTGGGACTCTCCATAAAGATTTTACTCCTTTCTCTGGGATATCCAGAAGAGGATGTGTCAAAATAAGATTCGAGCTATGTTAGATGCTTGGATTGATCTTTTATGGTATTTTTTATTCCTTCGCTTTAATCACAATAGACAAGAAAAGTCCTGAACAACTTATCTCCTTCCCTCCAGTTTTATGGCTTTATAACTTCACCCCTGTGTTGCAAAATGACAGAGTACTCTTTATATCTACCTATCCTGTTTTACCTTAATTTCAAATTCTGCATTAAAAGTTAGACATAGCGAAATTGAAAATTTTTGAAACTTCTCAAATTGGCTAGATTTAATTGGGTTGACTTTGAGATTCTTACATTGTAATGTATAACTGATTACATAGAGCAGTCTTGCCATGCATTGAAGTGCACTGTGCGGAGATCCATCTCCAAGTTAGTATTCTGCACAGGTTGTTTTTATACTGAAAAGTAATACTGTAATTAATAGTTATGGAAGTGTTTGCTAGTATACAGACTCTACTCTCTTGTTTATTTAGCAAAGGCTTTAATGGGGAAAGGTGGAAGTGTCATTTGCAAAATGCCAGTAGTATTTGACTTGCAAAGGAAGTATTTCAGAAGTTTAAGAGAAGTTTAAACCCGTGAGCCGACAAACATTCTAGAATGTAATTTCTTTTATCTTCATGAAAGCACAAATTATTAATATTGTGTGTGGAATCAAACCTGCATTCTACAGATAATGTATCTAAATTTTTCATAGTGGCATTGAATGTGAGTTATTTTTCATTACAACGCAACCAGACTGACTCAGTATATGTATTCCAGATAATACTTAAAACACGATTGTTTTTTAATGGCACTAGTCAACTTTTTCACCACTTACATGAACTTGTGTTTGATCTCTGTTTTGAAGTTTCAGATTGTTTGTCCTTCTCTTGCACTGATTTTTATAAAATATCTTTGTGGAGGCTTATTCTTGTTTTGATATTTAGTGTGTTAAAGATTGTTTTATTGTGTTAATCTGTTATATATCCCAATATAGTGTATGTAAGTGTTCGTAATGGAAGTAATACTACATTTCTTAGTGTAAGGATTTTAGTTTATTGTGGATGAAGTCCATTCTCTTTGCACTTAAAGAAAGGAAAATGGATTATGGAGAACAGATGTGTTCTCTGTTCGAGAGTTTGGATGGGTGCAAGACAGTGAGGTCTATGCTGCTTAACACATGAGCATACATGCAGTCTTTCCTACAGTGTTTTAAGAACATGACACCAAGGCTTTTGAGATTTGACTGTTTGCAGGTGATCACAATAATGGTCTCCTCTACAGAGAGCAAATAGTAAGTACCCTGATGATTTTACTGACGCACTTGGGGAGGAAGGTGAATATGATCAGCTGGTTCAGTACTTGCATGAAAAGCTAATTAACTTCTTAATCCTACCTTTGAGGCATGTATTGGAAAGGTCCAAAATACCATGGGTTTTGAAGAAGGAAGTTTTGCTTACTGTCTGTCACAGTTCTCTGCTGCAGTTTTTAAAATATGAAACTAGTTTTTGCCAGGATAGAGTATTATCTTTGATATTTGATTAAAAATCTCAAAGCCTTTGGCTCAGAGGTACTTTGGGCAAGCTTTTATTTGGGGCATAGCATGTTAGGTATATTTAACTGATATTTCTGTGAAAGGTTTGTACCTTGAGAGGCTCAGACAGTTAGTACCTTGGTTTTATTTATTTTTAAATGCTTGGCCATGAATATTTCTGGCCACTTGCTTTTCACAACTTAAAGCCTTATAGGCTTCATGTAGTTTTACGAAGATTGTAGCTGATGGCCATCAGTCTCATTCCATGTCATGTTCATCACCATTGTACTTGATTTTCTTCTTTTTGCTGCTGTTCTGTTTCCTTTGCTGATGTTATTCCTGTGTTCTTTGCAGTCTGGAACTGGGTTGGGTTTGGTTCATTGTTTGTTTGGGGTTTTTTTTCTGTTGTTATTTTACCTTTTTTGTTGTTGTTGTTTGGTGGGTTTGTTTGTGTTTTTTTTCCCAGGGAGACAGTTTCCAGGTTTTACAAGTTTTTGTAGCCTGTCATCTTGTCCCACTTCTACCAATTTCCTTTGTATTTCTTCTTTGGGCTGCCTTGTTTAAGTGCTTTGTAGTGGTTTCAAGCTTTTCAATAAAGTCTTAAATTAAAAAAAAAAATTTTTTTTAGTATCACTTACACTTACTGAGACTAAATCAGAACTGAACTGTCCCAGATAGTACTCACCTGTCAATTAGCTGACTCACTTAACAAATGTATTGCCAAGATGACAAGATTGAACTTTCCTGTATCATGGTGATGTTTAGATCCTAGATAGTATCTGGCACAGCGTGCACTTATACAGCTGCTCACATCCTTGATTTGTAGTGTAAATACTACACAGTGTTCATGCAACACTTACTTTGTATAATTTGATAGGCTGTTTATTATAAGTAAACAATCTTGCCTGTTGAAGTAATCAATGAAATAGTTATATGCACGAGAATTCATTATGTTTTTTGAAAACTAATTTCTGAATGAGAATGTTAATAGGAAAAGCAGATGATGCCATAGTTGTGTCTGGCACCACTAAGTGACAGTATCACTAGTCGCAGGTTGATGCTGATTGACTCTCAGCTGAATAGTTGCCCAAGCCATGGATCTCTCTTAAGACAATAGTTTTCTTGATAGCCGTTTTGTATGACAAATGCACTTTTCTTTCTAAATCCCAGATCTTCCCTTCAGCTTTGTATAATGATTTGTCTCCCAAACTATTGGGAAGAATGAAACAGTTCTTACTATGTGGACTTTGATTCTCTTCCTATAGAGCAGCTGTATTTTCTATACTGTCTTGTGAGTACATGCTAGACTCTTTGTATGAAATAGTTCTATCTACTGTGTTCTAATTGTGACTTAGTAATTAGCTAGACAATCAGTTGGCTGATAACTAGAAACTTTTGAACTATATCACTATTAACATCAGGTTCTATGCACAGAATTATTATTCAGTTGATATATACATGCCTGTTTCCTCCCAAAAAGATTCATATTAACAGCTGACAGCTTGCCCAATTCTATCCCTACACTCTTCTCTCCAAAAGCATAGTTGTTTAACTTTTATCATGTCATGACAGCAAACACATCTTTTTTTCCTGTAATTAAAAGATGTTTTCTCTTTTTTCTTATAATTATTCTTGTTGAAAGATTGATCATCATAGCCAATGTGGACGTCTGTCCACAACTTTGAGTTGAACATGTGGAGTCCCAATAAGAAAGAGGAACTTCTGGCTTGTTTGTTTTTGGGAGAGAGTGTTTGCTGTTTCTTGTAACATCAAAGTAACGCTTCAATTGAGATAATTACAGAAGTTTAGTAATTGTCTGGGAAATAATTCTCCATTAACTATACTTAGTCATAATCAGTGGTACCAGTGAGATTTTCATACCATGGTCAGTCATTGATGCTGTCTCTCTAAACTGTCATGCCTTTTGCCTTAATGAAAAGAGAGGATGAGAAGATCTTTAAAACCCATTATAGAATTTGTGGAACTATTAATAAAGCACTCTTAGTTTTAAAACATCTATTCAGTAAAATAAGGTATAGCCTGGAAATATTACATATAAAGCAAAACAAGCATCTATCCTAAAAAGCTAACAATCTGAGTACATGAGAAACAAAAGGGGAAGAGAGAGGTAGGTCATCACCTCCATATCTCAGAACTCGGATGTGTGGAGGTGGTGAGTAGTATGTGCTAGCTGTATTGACCACGTGTCCTGAAAACATGAGGATAGGAAAGTTTAGGATTTGGAATATGACTTAAGTCTAAAATTATTTTATTCTAGCAAAAGTCACAATGTATGAGGAGAAAAGCCTGTTACATGATTTATTGTCCCTTGCCTACGTATAGAGGTTCAAACAAAGCCGTTCAGGGAAGTAATACTAATTCTTTTTTGTTTTAAAGGTAAGAATCATAGATACTTTGGGTAGCTTTCAATAACATACCTCTGTAGTTGTCCATACATAGTGCTTTGTAAACCATAATTAAGATGCAAGCTAGAACACATGTTGCCCCAGATTCACATAAGCCAACCTTACTCACTACTTTGACACAGAGCAGATGGCTTGTTATAATGTAGTTGTTCATGCAGTAAGAACTGAGAGCCATGACTGGTGTTGCTTATAATCACTACTGATTAAAAGACTGTAATGCCTTCAAGAAGGCATCACTATTCTGCCCTCCTGCTAAGGGTTTAGTGAGATCCTAGACCAAGATGATATTTATGCTTAGAAGATGCCTGGATATCAATTGGAACTGAAGTTTGTGCTTTTTATATTTGTATGTAGATAGATTTTTCTGGATGGCTGGAATGAAGCATTTTTGTGTAATTTGATGCTTTTTGTGTAGACTCTGGGCATACCAGACAAATGAAGAAAGAAAAAAAAAAGATAGTAAGTGTGTGCTCTCTAAAAACTTTTCTTATTAGTTCTTTTTTTCTCCTCACTAAAATCCAATTTGCTTTGAGAAAAAGTCTTTTTGTGGGTGAAAGTTAAGCACTTCCGCTTTGGAAGCACTTGACTACTGCGGTGGTGAGTACTTCACAAAACCATGTAGTAGACGTATAGGGATACTGCATCAGGGACTAGATCATCAAAGGAGGTTGAGAAGTAAGCTAACAACTGGTAAATTGTGTGTTTCTGACTCTGTAGAAGGCTTAACAATACTGGAGAAGGAGGAGGGCAAAATGAAAGGGCAGCTTTAACTGTTTTAGTCATTACTAGACAGTCTGGATGGGCTAGTGTTCTTCGTGATGGAAATAGGATAAGAATTACTATTAGACTGCCAGCTGGTTGGAGAACAGGAACAGAAAGGTGGATAAGCTGTGCTTTTTAGTATTCAACAGTGAATGCAGAGCACAATAAATAACTGGATCAGACCTTACTTGTGATATCACTCCATTAACTTAAGTCAGTTGACTTCAGCAGGCTTAGCTTGGGGATGAATTAATGCCATAATGTTTAAAGAGAACAAAACCATGCAAGCCTTCTATAAACATGTCTTACATTTTTGTTGAACATTAAGGGTAACTCATTGAGGAAGGGAAAATTGGGAGGTAAAGAGTGTTCATTATTCTGTTCTGAGAAGTACAGGCATAGGTCAAGGTTAAGCTGTTTGCTCTTGAAGAGTTGTATTCTGAATAAATTGGCATCAGCATCACAATCCTTGATCTCTTATCACATAATTAAGTGTTTTCTCTGGGCTATTTTAGGAGGAAAACAATTAGAAAAGGTTGTGTTCTCATTCATATTTGAGTTGTTTGCTTTCACTAAAGTAAATGACATCTATGGTCATTGAAACACCCATTTTGATTAAAATTTGAACTATCTTTTGCATCAGAGACAAAAATATATAATGTCCTGTCTCTTGCCTTTAATTATCACAGCTCAGTGATTTAGATAGTGCTTTGGAATGGCAAAACTTTGGCTGACTGCCATAATACACAGTAAGCCCAGAGAAGCTAGGAATCAGTAGCTAATAATAAAAATTTAATTTTATGGTATCTCCACCCAAGTGAGCTGAAATACATCTCTAAGGCAAGGTGCAACTCTTTGCCTCTTTCATGTTTTAAAACATATTTAAGATTTTCTCCATTTTGTATTTGACATTTTCTCTCAAGGCTTGAAAAATTTAGTACTTCAGTACTGACCAAGATACAGAATCATACAAGGGTGAAGGACCAGTCAGCAGAGTCCCAAAATGACTGTAGAATGAGAAGGTGCAAACTTAACCTCCTATTGCTATAATTTCCATTGGGAAGAAGGTCCTGATAAATCTTAGGGAAGTTGTTTTTTTTCATACAATGTTCTTATAGCTTCGAGCTGATATGAGGGGACTCTTTGTTTGTCTTTAGGGAGCAACTTTTTTTTTTTTCCCCTGGAATTTTTTAAGTTGTGTCTAGTTTAAATGGCAAATAGCATTTCTATTAGCTATAATCCTCTACTTAGTAGCAGTATGTTTCTGTACTGCACAGTAAACTGCATTAAAATCATGTATTACAACAGTTCTTGCAAGAGAAAATTGAAGAAGAAATTGGATTCAGGAAGTTGTTTCCTTGCTCTTCCGTTATTTCTCTTCTGCTCCAAATTGGGCTATTTTTGTACTTGGCTATCACTGTCCCTTTTTTGGGGACCTGAGGACTAACACATATTTTTAAAATAGGCTTTGCATTGGAGATCAATTTGTTTCTGAGGAAAAATATAATCTCGTGAATCTTTATGCTCTCATAAGGAATGAAGTGGTGGACCTTTCATTTCCAAGAAAGTGAGATGGTTTTTTTGTTTTTTTGTTTGTTTGTTTGTTTTTTTCCCTTTTTAAATTGTGGTGGGTTGACCCTGGCTGAATGCCAAGTGCCCACCACAAAAGGTCTATAACTCCCTTCCTCAGATGAACAGGGGAGAGAAAATACAACAAAAGGCTCGTGAGTCGAGATAAGGACAGGGAGAGATCACTCTCACTAATTACCGTCGCGGGCAAAACAGACTCAACTCAGGAAAATTAATTTAATTTATTACCAATCAAAGTCAAGTAATGAGAAATAAAATCAAATCTTAAATTACGTCCCTCCACCCCTCCCTTCTTCCTGGGCTCAACTTCACNGGAGCACCTCCTCCCCCTCCTTCTGCACTGACCTCAGTGTCTGCAGAGTTGTTCCTCTCACATATTGTCACTCATTTCCCTGGCTATAATTGCTTTTGGTGGTGGTTTCCCCCCTTTTTAACTCTGTTACCCCAGAAGCGCTGCCACCATCACTGATGGGTTCAGCCTTGGCCAGCGGAGGGTCCATCTTGGAGCCGGCTGGCATTGGCTCTGTTGGACATGGGGGAAGCTTCTAGCAGCTTCTCAGTGAAGCCACCCCTGTAGCCTCCCCCACTACCAAAACCTTGCCACACAAACCCAATATATAAATAAATGCATTTTTTTCCTTATTAAAGATTTTCCAAGGTATTGTATAAATTAGCTAGTTACTTGTCTATTTGGTGAGAATTGAAAAATTAATATATTAACTTCAAAGTGATCCTGAAGAGTTCCTGTCTCACATGGTAGAAAATGGGAGCAGGGAGAAGAGCAATTGGACTTGTGCAATGAAGATGAACTCAGGAATTCAGAGAGCGCAATACATGTTTATTATGTTTAAATTACGTAAAATGAGAAATCACTTTTAAAAACTCCATGTAAAAAAACCAAAACAAACCCAAAAACCTCCCACTTGTGTCTCCTGAAAATTAGCATGTAGAACTAGATGATATCCATGACCATGTGCTGCTTGTGATTACCATTGTTTTGATTGCTTCCAGTTAAGAGCAGCTCCCTTGAAATGTCCCCCTTTTCCTGTATTTTTTTATGTTTTCTTTGTGTTCACATGTTTTTTCTTGCTGAACTTCATTTCTCGTCAAATTGAAGTGGATGTTTGTTTTCATCCAGGCTATAACTGAAAGATTACTTCCAGCTTTGTCTGTCGTCTCACTGGCCTGTTCTGGTGTAAAATTGTAGTACCTCCCAGTCTAGGTACATTGTATGCAGTTTTCAAAATTTCCATTATGCAGCAGGAAACTCAGTTTTCTGCATCTGTTTTCTCATAGTGCACGGAGCATTAAATATACTCTTCCCTGCCCAACACTAGTTTTTCTTTATTCTTTGTAACCATGGAACAGCTGTATCTGAAACTTCTAGGAACATGGGTTAACCAATTTTGTGGGGCTCAATTTGATTTAAAGATAGGAAAAAATAATTGATTGGGGGTTAAGAAGGAGTGGAGGGTGTCTGTCTTCCCCTTGAACTTGGAAAAAGCAGCTATGTATGGAACCAGTTCTTGAGAATTGTATTTTCTCCTTTGCTAGCAGCAGCAGCAGTACTCATTTTCAAATCTGAGATGTTAGGCATTTCACAAAATAAGCGTTCACAAACTTGATCGTCTTGCATCTCTCTCTTTTTTAAAGATGACATTGAACTGTCCTAAATAATATTTTAAAATATTACATAAATATTCTCTCTACAGAATACAGTAGAACAAATGTTGTTATATCAGAATTAAATCCCAATTTAAGGAAGTGCCTAGCATTATCATTAGTCATACTTGTGGAGTGAACTTCTAAGTTTTAGATACCAACTGAGAGGTTGAAAACAAGGTGATGGGTTCATCCAGGGGCAGCTCTTGAGAAAAGATGGCAGGATGGTAACACAGATGGTATGCACTGATTTCACTTTTAAATTCTGGAGTCAGATGTTGGGATGCGTGTCACTAGAAGGTATTTTTAAGGAGATAGAGATTAAAAATACAGAACCAGATACCTTCTTCTCTCTCCTACTTACACTCTTTCCCACTTGAGAAAGAAAACCTGGAATGCTCTTCTCTGGTATTACTGTATGTGTGTTCTGAAGAAGTCACACAAAAGCCTGTGCTTGTTGTTGCTTCACCACTAACTCCATGTGCCACAAGGCCAGGGACCCCCAGGATACGTCGCCACAGGATGGGCCAGTTCCAGTTTCACTGGGAGTCTCTCCTGAGAGCAGAAGCTCTAAAATACTGGAGTTATCAAACCACCTCACTGTGACCATGCTCACCAGAGCTAACCAGTTTCAGTCCACAAGCACGAGCTGCTCATGTGTGCCTTGTCATTTTATGCAGTTTTGTTATTATTTCAGCTCCTGTGTTTTGAAATGACAGGTTCAGCGTGGTATACTGATTGCTAAAATGATTGCTACCAAAATTTCATGCTAATCTGAGTATGTCAATTTCTCGGTTTCATGTTTTAGTCACTTTATTTCAAAGTGAAAATACACTTACTCTAACACTGGTTTTAAAGGATAAACTTTGAAAATATCAAGCTCGAATTCCAAGTGGTTAACTTTCTGCCATTTTTTTCTACCTATTTATGTTAAAGCTTAATTCCAAAACATGTCTTCTGTATGTTGTAATTTACATAATCTGTACACAATTCTATCATAAGAGAAATTTATCTTGCATGCACAGGGTGAAACTGCCCTAAACTACCCTGTCCCTGGCTAATGAGTAATCAAAGTGGGTCTTTCTCTGAGTCTTCCCTGAGTGGAGTCACTTGGGGGCCAGCAGGAGACAGGTTAATTCTGTACCCTATGATTACAGCATGCACCTGGGATGCAGTAGACAAAATGCCATTTGAGCTGAGAAGACTGGCTACTTGAGTGCTTGCGTTAGTTTAGGTAATGGAGTGCCTCTGTTATCTCATACTGCTGGTAAAGTAATTATTCCTGGGTGGGCATTTGTGACTCTTATTTCATCAAATTATGAAAAAATCTTTACACTGATAGAATCAGTACGTTTTAAGAAAAGGTTATTCTTCTGTTTTTACTTTTGTATTAAAACTGATTTTCAGTGATGCTTTGGTGTGTTGTGTTGATCTTACCCTTCTCCTTCTCCTCCCCCCCCNAGCCTTGTCCTGGGAACGCTAATAGTCAGAATAGCAAAGGAAACAGTAATGCAAACTCCACTGAAATCCATTGTATTCTACTGGTTATTTATGGTAGTATCTGTATCAATATATCTGGAAGAACAATGTTTCGTAGGTAGTTCTTCTTAAAAGATAACTGTGAAACTCATAGGAGGATATTGAAGAATATATTGCCATCATTCCTGTGTTATTTGAAGTGAAGTGAGGGAATGGATGAAGTGTGATTAAGCTCTATGATTTTAAGTTCAAGAATGTCATTGTTCCCATAGAAACAGCTAGCTCTGTCATAGCTACTGAGTTAAATGCTTATAGGATTTTGCTTTTTCCTCTTCCAAATAAAATTTGATTATGCTTCATTTTGGTTTTCTCTTTCCCCTCACTTCAAACTTCTCTTAAATTTGCTAAGTTAGTTTTTATCAGTACAAAGTTACCTTAGCCATTCCTTGTTTGAGAAAGCAGTTGCCCATAAAAACATATTTGTTTCTCTCTGAAGTAATTTAGATGAGTGCGTCATTGGAACTGGTTATGAAGTTCACCTTAGTTTTAGAGTGATGTGGAGTGCTGTCACACTAACATAGTGTCATGTTGGGATCGCCCTCCTTCATGAGTGGTGTGGCTTTGAATGAATGATGCAGGTCTGTCAGCCGGCTGGCAATGGAACTTAGGGGTTGGTTCTGTCGCATTGACAATTTATTCTCATGTGCCGTGTCTGTTTTTTTCCTGATATAAAGCAAATTTTACAGGTGCAAGGTATTGTAAGAGTAGAGCAAAGCCCCTTTGTGCATCTAAGGCTAAATGCAGAGGTTCTGAGTGTTGCCAAATGTAAATTTTAGGTGTTCGGTTGAGGAAGTGCAGTTAAGTTACCTGTATTTCTTATAAAGTAGCTGGTGAAAAAAGGTGTCTAGAAGTGTGATTCGTAAGAACTATAGTTTTATTAATTTTACCAAGTGACTCTTGAACAAGAGTCCAGAATTAAGGATCTCTTCTCTCTCATGAGAAAGCTTGCATCATTGGGCTATAAATTCATACTTCTTGCTCACTTTCTTACCTTATGCAGTCCCTCTACCAGCTGGTTTCTTGGCCAATAAGGAGCTAATCTTATTGTTCTAGATGTGTCTCTTAACTTCCCAGAAAGCTCTGGAAACCTTCAGAAGGCTGTTTGGGAAAATGACATTGGATCTAATGATCATGAGCTGATACAGTGAAAATCAAATGGAAGAATAAACAAAGTAGTGTACATAAAGACTTTGGATTTCAAGGAGACAGATGCTGATTAAACTAAGTGTACTGGGTTAGTGTAAGGAGCATATGTGAAGAATTTCCATGCTTGCTATTTCTTCAAGTCGAAGATAGTAAAGGTATAAAATATCTGCATGCCAGATGAGTGAAAGGATGTAGAGAGACACTTTGAATTTGACAGATGAATAACAACCTCAAGAAGGATATTGAGAAGGAGCAGAGAAGAAATAATGGAATAAAATTCACAATATATGTTTACCCAAGTTAGATTATGATGGATTCATCAGCCAATTTTCTTTGGAAGGAGAGTGTTTGTCAGATGAGGGAAATGCAGAAGAGTCATTGCCTTTCCTTAGTTGTGCTGGGTGTTACGCAGGGAGCAGACCGGGCTGCCTTACTCAGCTCCAGCATCTCTCCGTATGTGGCAGGTCTTTCCTCTTTGGTCTGCAGAGTGGTGAAGCAGTTCTGCAGAGGCACCTCAGGCAGTGGGGGAAGTCTCTTCCTCCCACTCGTCCTTGCTGTTGCAAGCTTCCATTCTTCCGCATTTTTAGCTGCCCTCACATCTGTGCGTGCCAGTTTTGGCTGTTTGGCCGTGGGCTGTGGATCCACTGCAGACTGCACTTGGAACCAGATATCTAACTCCTCCTCAGCCTCCCTAATGTTAGGTAGCCTTCTCACCACCTCCTGCAGCTCAGCCACCTGCTGCAGGGGGTCCTCAACCTGGGCACACCTTGTGCAGGCAGGTCTGCTGCCTGTCACTGCCGCGGGAGAAAGGTCGGAGCACTTCCTGCAGACTGAGGTCTGCACTGCGGCCTCTCCTTCAGCACCTCTGGGTGGAGGCATTGGCCACAGCTGGGGTAGATGGTGCAGACCACCCCAGCCGGAGCTGCAGCCTTTGCTTGGAGACAAGTGCCCACCATTCTGCCTTGAGGGAGTGGTAGGATGGGTGCCCTTGACCTGTCACAGAACAGTGCCTGGTTGCTGGGTTGTGTGTACTTCAGGTCTCCCACTCAGCCAGTGCAATGCCCCTCTTTTGAAGAGGTGCCCTCCCATGTCAAGTGCCATGCCATACCTTGTTTGCCCACTGTAGGCACAGCACTCCCTAGGGCTGCCTTGTATAGGGGTGGGGGTGGCCGCTGTGGCTCTGGTTCCATCCAGGCTGCCTCAGGGTCTCTTACGAGAGCTGCTGGCCACCTGGCGATCTCTCCTTAGGAAACCCCCCTGTGCACCATAATCTGCCACTCTGCTGTGGGCGGGCTGGCTCTGGAGCAGCTGCCCTCAGCGACTTTTAGCAAAGTGTGTCCTTGTCTGCAGATGTAGAAGAAAGCCATCAAAACCCCACAGCAGGGAAAACGCCTGTCATAACTAAAGCACAAAGTAGGTCTGGCATCAGTGAATGTAACCTGTCCAAGAATAAACTTATGCTGGGAGTTAGAAGGAAGCCACACTCAGTGGGACAGTCAGGTTCTAGAGCAGCCTTCCAGGGAGTGTAAAAGCTGAAGTTCTTCGTTATATGCGGGTGGATGGATTTCCAGAAGGGATTACATGAGATAATATGTCCACTTTAGGAGTGGAGTCTAGAAGCTGCAGGTCCCTGCTGACTTGGCCTGTGTAATGCTGCTGTTTTGCTTATATTGTTCTTCAGGCTTGGTTCAACCTCTTAGGTGAATCTGGTGGAATTCAGTCAGTAGAGTGTACTGTGTGGTGCTATCAGGTTTCTCTTTGGCCTAGAGTTATTAGGAAACTTTGATGCATCTTTGGAGAGCAAACTTATTTCTTACAATTGTGAACTTGAACTAGAGACTAAATGTATTAGATTTTGAAAAATGAAACTCCAGTCTGTATTTCTGAATGCTTTTATCTCCTCACTTTCCCTTCTGGTCCATCATCAGTTTTTAATTCAATTTCACATTTATTAAGAAAAGGAAAAACAAGAGTCTTGTGTATGTATTTTAAACAGCTGAAGAAAAGCAGTTGGTTTAAACTTGGGGTTGTATAGCATTATGGCATTATGACACTTTTCCTCCTCTGCATTTTAATTGTAAGATGGGAGGAATCTTAAGCTGCTACTGGAGCATAAAATTGATAACAGAATAACTTGTTTAACTGAATAGATAGGAAGTCACTTAAACATAAGATCGTGTAGGTTGTAAATCTCATTTCTTGATGTTTAAGTGACTTCCCATTTATTGAACTTGAGCTGTGAAATTAGCAGCATTGTGGCACTAAGGCATTTTGTAGTTACGCCTTAAAAAATGAACAAACTTGTTGCAGATGTCTATAACAAACAAAACACAATTTATTCTACATCTACGTATACATGACCCAAATGTCTGTTCCAAAAGTTGTGGTCACAGTTGTTACTAAAATCTTTGGGCATATATATATATTTTTTTCTTTTAATTGATTTTTTTTTTTTTTTACAATATATAATCTACACTGAAATTCTTTATAGTGTATGCGATGCAACTGATGGGTAGTTATTGGAGCTGTAATGATGCCATTGGTGCTGGCTGTGGCGTGGGGGGGGGAGAGGGCGAGGTTTGCATGCTTGAGATCACAAACAGAATGTGCTATTATATAACTGTGCAGAGGGGATGTAGTCCACAAATTGTACTTCATCCTACTTGTGATACTGTGGCTGCTCTTAACTGCTTTCACCAGTAACGTTGCCGTTGGTGCCGTAATGCAGAAGTGTGAAGATAAGATCCTTATCAGTTTGCTGTTGCAAAAGGCTGGAATTCCTTTTGGTAGCCTGAAAAAAAACCCCAAAAACTTCCCCAAAAAACCCAAAACATCCCAACCTAAAATCAGGATCATGGTTATGTCCGCTGTGGAAGAGCAAACTTGCAGGGCTATGAGAACCACAAAAGTGACTTGGGACCAAGATTCTTTTGACAAGAATAGGTGGAGGGGCTTTAAGGATACAAGAGATACAGATACAACTTCCTTGCTAACTTGTAACATAGGAAATAGGATATAGGGTGGCTAGGACCAGTAAGAATCCTTTCATAACTTGAAAAATGAAAATTTGCTGCTTTTTTGTCAAAAATTCTCTACCTAACCAAGTTTTTTTCCCCTGCACTTTCCTTTGAGTAAATGTGTATATACAAATACTTCCCCCCCACACACACCCTGCTTTTTTTTTTTATATATGAACTTTCATTAATGGCATTTTGCCAGAAAGGTTTGTTTCAGATCCCCTATAGTTTGTTTGAAGTGGGGTTCTCAGGCTGGCAGAATAAGTAGTACAGCAGTTGCAAGCCATTAAATTTCCTGGTGCGCTTGAGGGGAATGAGATTAGACTCTAAATTTAAAGGCAAGTTTTGGGATTCTTTTGCTTCAGACCCTTTGACGTAGTGCGATGTGCAACTCAGGAGTAAGATTCCTTCAAGCCAGGATTAAGAAATATAAATATATATATATCTTATATATATGCACATACAGAGAGAGACAAACATGCAAACTAAATGTGTCAGTGGCATGCTGTACTATAAATAAGAAAATACTTTAACCTTTCATTAGAGCAGCTGTTTCCTTGCACTTGATGCAGCATCTGCTTGACTGATTTAAGGATTTATTTTGGGCTTCTGCTAATATTTGGTGATTTATTTTATTTTTAAATGAAAATATTCCTTCTGTATTTTACACATACTTTGTAGTATATCCTGTAAAATTATTAGTTGCCTTTATATTTTATAGTAAGACTATAAGAAATGCTCTTCAGCGACAAAAAACTTCGGCACTATTAAGTTATCCATCTTGTGAAGGTGAGGGGGAAAGAAGGAACTAACATTTTTCACTTTTTTTTCCTCTGTTGCTTACATTGATTTTACGCTGTATATTAATTGCAGAAGTATAACTAAATTAAATTGGCTTCCAGGAAGCCAAGTTAGTTTTACTTATTTCTCTCTGATATTCTTCTTCTTTCTGTATTCACTTTCGTGTGCCTGGTAATCTCAAAAGTCAGTAGTGAGAATAAAAAAAAGATGTGTCTCCTTAATGTTATGCTAGCTGATGAATAACTTTAGTTCTATATTAATGCCGTGCCCTAATCATATTTTAAGTGCTGAGCAGGACTAATCTGGGGAGTTTTTAATCATCTGCTTGTAGGATCCAAATCAGACAGTTCTGGGGGGGTTGATGGTTTGGTGTTGTGTCTAGTGCCTAGGAAAGCATTATGATCTTCAAAACAGGTAATCCCCACAACAGATAAGCTACACACAGATGAAGGAAAAGAAATCCTTAGATAATCTGTGTAAAATCAGAGTTGGGGAACTGCTTCGCTAGAGGGAGCAAGGTAAGGGGGGGGTGGTCTCAGGACCAGTTAGAGGAAGCAGATGCGGGGGGATGCAAGTGAGAGGCAAGAGGGGCTGCTGGTGAAGAAGCTTCTCACCACTAGTGCCTGCTTCAGCCTCTGTTGCTGAATATTTGGGGTTGGTTGGTTTGTTTGTTATTTAAACAGGCAGCCCGTTCCCAAGTACAATAACAGTTTGAGACGCAGTCTAAACCTCCTCTAAATTTTTGGCAGTATCTTGTGTTGTAATGAGATGCATTAATGCTTAAAGGATAATTAAAGATAATGAGGTTTAGAGAAAGTGGAATGGAGCGCAGCACACCACGCCTCTGAAAGCTGGAGCATGGCAAACTGACTTTTGATGAAAAGGACTTCTTTTCTACGTAGATGTTTTTATAGTTTCATCTGAATTTGTATATAGTACCTGATGTGGTGCCATATTGCAAGCTGTTGGTTAAATAGGAGAAAGTAGGATTTAGTAGAGAAATTGTGAGTGTGTGTAAGGGCCTAACATAAAGGACCTAGCTGAGAGGAGGGGGAAACCAGCTCAGAGAGAGCTAGTTACTGCAATCGTTATGGATCAATTGTCAAATCAGTCATTTAATGATTCATTTAATGACAAAGATACATGTAAGGGTACCTTACTGCTAGAATTTGTTGATGACATGAAGTTTGAAAAATGCTCTTGACATAGAAAGTGTTGCACAGAAATTTTGGGGGGATTCCATGGGCCCAGACGGGAGAGATCTGAAGCATCTTTGTGGTGCAGAATACTTCTTTCTACCTAGTCTCCTTTGCCTGAGAGGGATGGAGTAATCGGAGTGGGATGAAATTTGGAGCCTTGTGCTTTAGGGCATTACAGCCAAAATGTCGGTTATAAGCTTGGAGGCTGAATAATTGAAAGGATCAAAGTAGAGCAAATGGTGTGGTGCAGTTATGAAGAAGGTATATGTGCTCTTGGGACACAATCACAGAAGATGTTTCCAGTAAACAGAGGAAATTACTGGTGGTGTTATACAGGCATGTGGTGAGACATCATTGAGTATGCTTCAGAAATAGTCATCTGTTTTGAGGAGAAAAGAGAAGAAATGTGCAGAGGCAGGCTCGTAGGATGAATGGGGAAATGGATATGTCACTAGAGAAAGCTTGAAGAGCTTGTCTTGGGTAGTCCAGCTAAAGCAACCATATATCTAAGCATTGTCTATACATACACAACTGGAGACGGCTAAGAGGGAGGACAACTGCTTAAACTGAAAGACACTAGAAGCTTAACAAGTGGACATAGTCTGGCCATTGCTAAATTTAGACATAACATTTTGAAGTTGTAATTTATTACAGCATTCAGGTTCTTGGAGTAAACAGGAATGGTTGAACTTGGTCTGCTTTTTCTGCTAACTCTTGGGGATAGTTGAAAATAATTCCTTAATCATTCTGGAAATATCAAAGAAAATGGAACTTTAATGTTTATAGCCAAATGTGTTCTGAATTTTATGAATAATTGTCTTTGACTAAATAGCATTCCTGCAGCTTCTCTCATTTAAGTTTTTTTTTGCGATTTCCTGGTATGCAGCGATACTCTTTGTAGTGGCTGTGGTGCTTTCTCAGACAGCTACCACTTGGCTTCTCTCCTGGGCTAAAGACAGAACTTGTATTTTCTGAAGGACATTAGCAGAGGGACAGGGAGGGGAACCTAACCCTTCTATGGTAATTCTGTGTATCCTTACTACACTTCAAAATAGAGACTGAATTGCTTTGTGGAGGGGTAGTTTTCTTCATTGACCTTGAAGTATGCAGAATGATAGAGATTGTTATTTGGATACCTCCGTTAGGTGCTTAAAGATAGGTGGGATGATTCCAAGCCAAAGCATTCAAGAAAGAATAGACAATCTGTCTGGAGAGCTTCTGAAATAAGGGGTGAGTAGGTAACTGTGGCAGGGCTGTCATGTTCAGTGGATATGATGTGCTGAGATTTTTGACCTGAAGAAGTCTTGAAAACTTGGGCATCACTGTAAATTTTTCCTTTTGTATTTGATCTAGAAAAAAGTTTACTGAATTCTAACAAGGAAAGCTTTGGTGCAACTTAGCTTAAAATGAGAGCCACAGTTTGAGAGAGTCGTGCTAAAAGTTCATGCAATTTGGGCTTGTAGGCCAAAACACAAAAACAGCTAGACTCCTACTTCCCATGGGCATTGGTAAACACTAGCTACCCAAGCACATCTTGTGACTTTGCTAGCAGTTGCTTGAGGAGCCAAAATTTAATCTCTTTTGCATTGTAAGTAATGTCATGGTGAGCTCTTTATACAGGTTATTTTAATGCTATATGGAAAAGGAATTATATTCAGTAACTTGCAAATAGAAGACAGGAAGGTTATAGCTGAAGGTGCTGATGGTTAGATAAAAGAAATAAATGATAGAAAACCTATGATGTGGTATGTACTGCAAGTGGATCTCAACCACTTTGCTTGTAGTGAAAGACAGTGGTGGAATGAAGTTTTGGGTTCAGAAGACTGGCAGAAGGATTCAAGTGCTGTGGCAGCTGGGACCAAGGAAGGATGATGTCTGACTCCCTAGTGTTTTGTAGGAGATGCAGTGGGTGAGATCAAGGCTGACAAATACCATACTGGAGGGAGGGTGCTAGGGCTTTTGCTGACGCTCACAAGGCTATTCAGGTGCAGATTTTGATATGTTTAGTGCTGTTTGGGTTAATTTTTTGGGTTTATATTTTTCCTCTTTATTCAGGAAGATATGTTGCCAGTCTGTCTTGGCTGGAATTTTTTTTATATGCTGCTGAAAGCTTTTTTTTAATGGCACAGTTGATTCAATCACTACCTATCAGAATCTTCTGGTGTCTATCATAAAAAATGCCAGCTGTTAGAATTTAATCTTCCTATGTGTAAGCAAACAAAATTTTATTGACCTCTTTGACCCTATTTTTAAAACCATCTTAAACTTTTTTTTCAAATCACTTTGGATCAATCTTCTAAAACCAATGGCAACTTTGTAGTAATTTAAAAAAATAAAATTAAGTTTTCTCTGGATACTTTCCTAATACTGCCTTTTTTTTTTTTTTTTTTAAACAGATAAATTTGCGCCTCATCTTGGTAAGCGGGAAAACGAAAGAGTTCCTATTTTCACCAAATGATTCTGCTGCAGATATTGCAAAACATGTGTATGACAACTGGCCGATGGGTGAGTAGCTGTATGGCTTTGGCTTTTTACCTGGCAAGCTAGAAGCTTCCCTGTATTTTCAGACTAAAGTGTCAATAAACTGATCTCTGTTCTCAGCGTTCAAATTAAGTACGTTTATTGTGTATCTGGGCATAGATTTATATAGAAATACAACTGTCTTCTTGCCTTCTTTTTTCCTATTTCTTCGACTCGGCAGATTTATAGATGTCTGAACGAGTTCCCCCTTTATTTCTAAAACTTGCTTCCCCAAACTGAGGTGGTACTTTCCCCCTATCTTTAGACACTTTTCTTGATCAATCTTGTTAGAGGATCTAGCAAGTGTGAGGAAATGTTGGAGATACAAAGCCTCTTATGTGAGGATGTAAAACATGGCATGTCACAGGAACGCATTAGTGAAATTGGGTCTGCCTTATCTTGGAAGGGATCTGTAATAATGATATTTTTCCAGGAAGAAATCAAACATAAAAGAACATTTTAAGAGACATTAAAAGACCGAGAGAAATTGAGGTTGTTTGTATGAATGTATCTGGTGTTATGCACGAGTACTAGCTTTGGAAAATGGAACTGAAAACTTAAGACATGTATTCACATATGTGAATAGTTCCACAAAACCAAAGTGCTTCTGTTCTCCCTGACTATGATTTCATGGGAAAAGAGCCAAAACACAGACATAGTATTACATATGATGAAAGAAAATGCTTCTTTTGGTACAAGACTTCAGTTGGGTTACTGTTTTGATGTTAAAAAAGACTACTATTTACACAAACTGAAGTGTTGCAATGTCTGTTTCTGTGGTGGCTTTGTCAAAGAGGTATAGTGGATGATAATTCGTGCCAGAAAGTTAGTGTTGATAATGCATATTTTGGGCTTAAACTGGTCTTTGAGGTCAGGGAGAACAGGATTTCAGGCAACTTGTTTACTGTTTGTTTTGCTGGGATGCAGCATTATGTATTTAGTAAAATATGTAATGAAGGAGGAGGCTTTTAGTCCTCTGAAGTATTAGATACAGATGTAAAACAGTTTTAGTCTAAGAAACCTGGTTGATGTATCATCTGTGTAGCTACTGTACATATTTTAATGTGTGCCTACAACATAGTTATCATGACCAAATGTTCTTTGTGTACTACTATCTGAATTAGTAAAGGCAGGACTGTTTTTTTTCTTACTAAAGTTTATTCTTGAACATGTGGTCTCATGTGCCCAGTCTTGTGAAGAGCTTGAAGGTTGCAGATTCTGAGTTTAGAGTTGGGAAGAAACCAAGGTTTTAAAGTCTCTTTTTTAAAGAAAAAGGAAAGTAGAACCAGACATGGAAACCTCAGTTGAAATGTCTGCTGTCCTGAGGGAGTGCTCTAAATGTTGATGAATATTTAATTGCATGTGTAAAGAAGAATAGTGTCAATTTAAAAGACTGAGGAAAAATCTACTTCAGAATAACACAGGTTTTCACAAACATTAGTCCACTAGCTATTTTCAGACTGAAAGTGCTCTTCTTTGCCACAGGACTGAGAAATCTTGATGAGGAATAAAGTTTTATTGAAATAGAGATGATATGAAATGATTGTTTTTACCACCATTTTGACTTGTCATGATCTTGTGGGGAAAAAAGTCATGAAATATCCTCATTTACATGCTGGCAAGATTAAGGCAAACTGCTCCTCGCCTCTTTTGGCAATATAGTCGTTAACTAAGGATCTCTTGACTTGTAGTGGAAAATGCCAAATTTATGTTGATATATATCATCTAGGTAGGTTACCTGCTCTCTTTCCCGCCCGTTTCTTGTAAATAATATTAACTTTTTTCTTGTACAGCAATTATCTGCTAAACTTTAAAATTAAAAAAAAAAGTTTAAAAAAATTGTAGGTATAGATTTTCTCTGTGGCTCATTTAGTCATCAATGGAAATTAAAATCTGAAGTCATGTCAGAAAGAAATGTTTCAACTGCCAGCCAAGAAGCAAAAATTAACAGGATGGGTAAATTGGCAGCTTAACAATGAGCAAGTATCTGTGCCAAAATATAGTCCATCCTCTTTTCATTGCTGTTTTTACACGTCATTATGGCACCGTAAACTGGCTGAATGTCTCCTCTTTACAGCCATAGTATCGTCGAGTTCAGACTGTAGGGAGTAAAAAAAGAAAAAAAATTAGGTATCTTCCAAAAATTTGTTTACCCTAGCAGTGCGATAATTCAGATCCTTAACATAGCCCACTTCACAGCATAGCGAAAAGGGCATGTGCTTGTATTGCAAGACAATTGAATCAGACCCTGAGTGGCAATACTTGAAATTCAAATAGCTTTGGTTGCCTGATTTGATCTAATCTTATAAACTAGGCACATGGCAGCACCCAGGGATAGCGCAGCTTCTGCTGTGGATGCCAGCCCTGCCTCTGCCGTGTCCTGCGCAGCACCGGGGCTGCGATGGCTCCTGCTACCCGCGTCTCTGCCTGCTTGCTTTTTCGCACCAGATGCCTCTCTGTACACTCTCCGCAGCCGTGTCTTTTGTTTTAAATGCTTCCCCTTCTCCCCTTTTCAGTTCTTCTCCCCTTTTCAGTAGTTCTCCTTTTGTGGTGCCAGTTGCTACTGCCTGTATGTTAATTGTATGTTCCCAGTGAACAGGTTGGTTTCTGTTGCTTGTCTGATCCCTCGCTGAATATTCATTTTGGTATATAAACACTACAAAAGCAGAAGGAGAACATTTGTGAACAGCTGTTGCCAGATATCTGGTCAGCTAAGAAACAGAAGACACAGTATTTCCAGAGGGCCCATTTAAATTCAGCATTTCAAGGTTTTATGATATTTGTTCTGCAAGCAAAGTGCACATTTATTTGTTGTTCGCATTGTGACAGGGAACAGTAAAAGAATAGGAAAAGATCATTTAAGCTTATAAATGATTTATGACGGCTTAGGCATTAAAGGAAATGTATTATAGGAAAATACATGCTTGCTTTTCCTGAATCACTGTTTGCCACATAAAAACACCCACAGATTGTCCTTTGAGAAGTTCCTTAAAATGTATCCGTCAGTGTCTCCTCTGTTCATGCTCTCCGCTGTGACCGTTTGGGGCTGCTCAGGTCACTACCCCCTCTGGACATTTAACTGGTTGGATCTGGCCATCATCGAACACCGCTGAGCAGCCTGCGGAGTGTTTTCAGTGCTGTGATCTGAGAATCCTGTTTCAAATGACCCATCACATGCGCTTTTGCTCTCTGTGTGGCTGCTTCCCATTGCTGGAGAATGGCTCCAGTTAGACAGTTAACTGGGGAGGAGGAGTATGGCTTGAGAATCTTCTGAACGGGACAAAATTAAGACAATTTTAGCAAAGTGGGTATTAAGCCTCAGGAAGCAACTTACATTTATGAAATATTTTTGTAGGGCTTGTATATGTCCTAAATATCTCATGCAATCTGTGAAGTAAGCTAGTAATATTTATACTTGCAGGCATAAAATTATGTGTTTCAGTGCCCAGTGTCAAATAATAAATTTAAGAATAGATTGCAGGAGTGCTAACCTTGAATTATTTTTCTGTGCATTCAGCCTATGCTCGCTCTTTAGTGTTTCATGCAGAAGAGTCCTGGTTTTAGTTTTTTTCCTGGATAAAGGTGAGAGAAATAACAAAAGATGTCTTTATTACTGTGCAACTATGAAAATTCCCTTGCTTCTTTTCAGATTGGGAGGAAGAACAAGTCAGCAGTCCAAATATCTTGCGGCTTATTTATCAAGGGAGGTTTCTTCATGGCAATGTGACGTTAGGAGGTATGAAAATAATTTTCATGATGCATGTTACAGCCAGACAAAGGGGATATTTATTTACAGTGCAGTAAATTCTACTTTACCGTTCAAGATCACAGTATGGCTTGCCATATACTATTTTTCCTTTGCATAGAGAGACATTTTTATCTTATTGTATATTTTTCCATCTTGTTACCACTAGTTGTTAAACTTCGGGAGGTACCATCTTCTAAGTCAAGTCTCCTCTTGCATAAAGAAACAGTAATGCTGCTTTTATGTGTTGTCTTTCTAAATGGAATATTTTGTTCCACCTCTCTTACACTGCCCTTGCAGGGTAAGCTACTTCATAAATGTCTGAAGTATTTTAAAATGTTTGATAAACTTTATGATAATTGGTTAAACAATACTTTAAATCTTAGTGCAATGAAGGAAGACATCCTATGAATGAGAATGAAGGGAAGTATTCTTGCTGTCCAGTGCTCTCCCAGGGATACAATTGCATAGTTATGCGAAAACAAAAGTAAATGGCTTCACTTCATACTCTAAGGAAATGCAATTCAACTGTGCCCCCTTGTGGCAAGTTTTTTCCCACAATTAGATATTTTGATGGGTATCTTTGATAGAGGTATGGCACAAATTTCTAACAATAATCTTTCCTTTTGTAGGTAAAAGTTGCCAATATGAATATCAACTGTATCAATGACTAAACAAAATAAGACTCTCTTCTCTGTGCCAGTTTAAAAACAAATTAATACTTCTACTTTATATGTTCAGAATGTTCACACATTTGGTACTTGTCTGCAATACAGAGAGGAGAATATAATACAAAATCACCAATGAAATATTTTTGAAGTTAAGGTGAACCTGAAAATAGTATTTCTGGACTGCTTATGGTGATATTTCCATGAAGAAGTGCCTGGGATGATACAGCCGTTGATTCACTCTCTACCATTACCGATGTTGGCTAGTGATGTACTTTTAGAATAGATTTACTCTCCGTATAAATCAATTTTTAATGCTGCTACATATACAAAGACGATCATTGTCAATTCATCTAGGAGAAGTCTGAAATTTTTATTCACTCTTTAATTTGTATGCTTACCAGGTGCTAATGAATGCAGCTAGTAGCAGTTGGAGTAGGGTTGAAAGACAAATGTTAAGTTTTGGATTGTCTCTGCAATTAGAGATGCTAGTCTTACCCTACATTTTCCAGGCGAGGATAGCTAAATGGTATTTTCTTTGCCATTCATGTCTAGGTGTTGCTTTTGACCACTGTTGCTTGTTCCCTTTAGTGACATTTGTCTAAATCTGAAACAACTCTGAATATTTGTTTAATATATTTAATATGTTGTTTTACGAGTTAAACTGAAAAATAATAGCTGCATGCTGTTGACTCAGGTCTGTGGATTTTGAACACTTACTTGGGTTCAGGGCACTTCAGTTCATTCTTAATCATTCATGCGTTGCAATTTAATCATCATGATTTTACCCTAAGGATCCTACATGTATATTAGTGTTTTTCAAAGATCTTTTTGTTGCTGTATTGTTTTAAGAACAAGAACCCCTAAAACATTGGCTTACTTCAGTACTAATGAACTTATCTGGAGTAAGATTATACAGCTGAAAGGGGAACAGCAATTCATGAAACAGCCTGAAAAGACTGTTACTTCAGTTTGTGGTGTTCATTAGATGTAACCCTAAGTGAACTAGTTATCTTTAAGGGGGAGGAATTTCTTGCTAAATAGAATATGTAATTTCTTATTCTGTTATAATACAGTCCCATTAAGCTTTTCTATCTGCAGCTCTTTATAACTGAGTTATAGCACTTAGTGTGTTATTTGCTTTAGGTGTTCAGGAAATATTGACTGGAATTTGGACCTACTGTGTGCTGAAAGTCACTTTATCAACTGATGAAACAAAAGTTTCCAAGGAAACAGTTCAGTGTTTTTTAACAGAAGTTCATTTCTGTTCCCATTTAAAAACGACGTTCTAATGTTCTTGTTGTGACCTCACATGTCTACATAGTCTCTTACAAATTTGAGACATATAAACTAAGAAGCCTCAGAAAATGACAAGCTGATAGCAGAAACTGGCTTTTGAGTGAAAAAATTTATTTTAAAGAAACCACCTCTTTTGCCAGCTTCTCTGAATGGACTGTCACTATAAGAACAGGAAAGCTAACTGGCATTGGAAGTGGTAAAGAAAAACAGACCCTTCTGTAAAGCTTGCCATGCCACTGTGCCTGTGGTGCTTGAGCCACGCTGTATTGTTGTGTCCTGCCTGCGTGAAGGGTTGGGGAGTTAGCTGGCAAGGCAGACTCTGTTCAGCTTCCAACAGGAAATTTCATCCTTTAGCTAAATATTTGGTCTACAGTTTGCCTTTGAAATAATATTAATTAGGGAGGTAATACATCATTGGCAGTTCTCCATTTCTTGTTAGATAATGGTAATCAGGAACGTTTTACTTCCTTATTTATTGGGGAGGGGGGAAGGGAAGCCAACCCAGCCAAAAAGTGGGGTGAAAAGTAAATTCTGACAATAGAAAATCTGGAACAAAAGTGGAATTAAACAGATGGGAAAGGAATTAAATACAAGTTTAGTTAAAGTGAGATAAAGGGGTGAAAGAACAAAGAAAAGAGCAAGAAAGGATTTACTGAGCATAGGTTAGGGTGCTCAGATTCTGTCATGGTGCTCCAAGCAATAAGCTGGAAATTGCTAATAAGAACTAGTGTGAGCTATGCAAACTACTCACTGAAATTAGTTAATTGAAGTATTAGTGTAATTTTACTTGATTACTGTAAATAATCAGTCTCTGCAGGTCACTAATCAGGTCTCCTTGAGTGTCTTGGTATTATGAAAGATGTCCCTGATGTGATTAGTTTGTAGCATTTTGCACTTTCTGTAATGGCTTCTTAAGAGTTTGTCATGAAGACAGTCCTTTTCCATTGAGTTTAACAGACTGTTAATATGCTCTTTGCAGAGTTTTCAGTCATATCAAGGAATCAAGTACCCAAAATACTTCATCCTTGTGAGACTTTAAGCTATCAGTAGCTTCTAGTTGCAGGCACAGGCACTGCTTCAAGTAAACTAAGCAACTTTCAGATATGACTTACTATAGAGATGGCTTTTCCCAAAGTGTAGTTACTTCAAAGAAGCTTGTGGATCTGTGTATCTCTCTGCATGCTTACATCTGTGTTTTAATCATAACTTGCATTTTTTCAAACAAATAAATAAGCAATGAACATGATTTAATAGCAGTGTTGTAGCCAGGCTTTTATTCAATTCATACAGTAGCCAAATACTAGGTTTATATATTCATTTTTTATTAATTTTGAATCTATGCTGTAGTGATTAAAATAGAGAAATTTTTCTCCTCAGTTACCTTCAGGTTTATTAGACATTCATTATTCTTTTATTCACTTAATTTTCCTTGGTGCACTGCATGTGAAAATAGAAGATGTAATGTGAATTTGAGAGGACAAATTCAACTCAAGTCAGAATGATTTCTGTATTTAAGGTTAAATTCTTGTTACATTTATCACTAACTTTTTTCCCCTCTATAAGGCGAGGACAAAACTTAGAGCATCTTTAACTTACATTTCTCAGAAAAATAATCAAGGAAGAGGCTTAATCTTAGGATTTGGAGAGAGGAAACAAAACTAAAGTTATGTAAAGTACTTGTAAAAATAACTTCCTCCCCAATAAGTGGAAGAAGTCAAAGTTCAGGATATTGAATCTGGCAATGAGAATCTGCTAAATATAATGAGCAACAGACCATCCTTTCATTTCAAGGAGACTAGAAGTTTTGATAAGTATTATAGTACAATGCTAAAACCATAAATATAGCATTGTGTTGGTATACTTAAATCAGAATGCGAACATTGTCATTTTAGTTTCAGCAATGAGCAGAATGAATTGTGGAAAGCTCCAATTTTGTTAGCGTTACTAAAGCTCACAAAGGCGGCATTGTACCTTATCCGATTTAAAATGTTACAAATTTGATATTTTTCACATGCAGCTGATGTTACAGATTCGTATTAAAAGGCAAGATGCTGACATTTTGTATTTCGGAAAATCTGTATCACGGATCAAAGTATGTTTTAGGAAAATCTGTTTTGCAGTAGTGGCTCTGTTTTGATGTCTCTGGAGTAACAATTCAGTGACTGAATTGGCCACTTTTTTGCATCCTTCTTGCTAAAGAGCACTTAGCACCTGAGTCTTGGCATGCATACCCACTTCTACTTTTACTCAAAAGAGGAAGGCTTAAGTTTCCTAACAGGAATATCATGTCTCTAAGATCGCAGTGTTTTAAGTGATTATTATCAGGTCTCGAGATCCTGATCTACAAACTTTAGCCAGAAACACCTTTATATATCTATGTAGTAAGCAGTTGAAACCTAACAGTATGAACTTAAGAACAGGTGCTAATCCAATTATAGTTAGTTGCAGTTGGGTGTTTTGAAGAAAGAAGACTCCTGTAATGTATTACTAAATCTCCCTTTCTCCTTTTGCAGCATTAAAACTTCCTTTTGGCAAAACAACAGTGATGCATTTGGTGGCTAGAGAGACATTGCCAGAGCCAAACTCTCAAGGTACGCTGTACACTAGAGGTATTTCTTACTCAAGTACGTGGCAAAGCATTCAGATCTCTTAATTTTTTGAGTATTTAATAGTAGAGAAAAGTCAAGTCCTTGTGGTCTTCTGCGAAGCAAGTAATGGAATGCTTTAGTCCATGTTGTTTATAGAACACTAATAAATTAACTTTCTGGTTTAGCATTTTTATAGAATGCAGAATTTTACCCAACCTTAAAAGCTTTAGTTTTTATTGTTAAAAACTACTCCTGATTTATTTTTCAGCAATGTATGCATGTGTCTAATAATAATAAAAACTTTTTTTCACTAAAAATAATAAAAAGCATACTTATGTCAGGCATACTCACACATAAAACAACCTAATTGCTTTAGAAACGGCGTGTAAGCAAAACTTTCTTCTTGCTCTACAGGTCAAAGGAACCGTGAAAAAACTGGAGAAAGCAATTGCTGTGTAATCCTGTAAACCCTGTTAGCTTTACCTGCTAAGTGTGATGTAATATAGTCTTTGTCTTTCATGCTGCTGGAATAGAAGAGGCCCTACCTTGCTTCAAACACCTGTAGGAAGAGCCTGTCTGTAAATCCATGGAACTGAAATATTACACGAACACTGTCTCATTCGTCTTTTTTTTTTTTTTAAAGAGAAAGATCTATGAACACTTTCATTTTAATTATTTTTTAAATTCCTGCTTTTTGTTTGTTGAATAATCTTACAGTACATCAGTTCTTGAAAGAATTCAATCTCCAGAAAAGTTAATGTGTTCTTTTCCATAGCAGGAATCATTTTGCTACCACAAAAATCTCCATTAACCAGATTTAACCAGTCAAGCTTTCTAGATGCAATTTGCACTAAATATGGTTGACAGTATATTTCTCATCAACAATCTCTAACAATATTTGAGATACCTAGTAGTAACCTACAATGTATAACGCAACACTGGAAAATAGTGTATCTATAATTAAAACAAATCTCACTTATGGCCAAATCAAAGGAAACACTGTTAAGTCAATTCTACCTAAGTCAACCTTGGTGGCCGAACTGGCACAGAATACTAACTAAACCAAGTCTAACTATATATATTTTCACTGCAACAAACAAACAAACAAACAAAACTATGTGCCTGTAATTTAAAAGCACTCTGTAGAGGGCTGATGAAACTGATTTTTTTCATTACTGCATGCACTCTGATCTCGTACGTTAGTTGAGTGCTTATTCAGACAGCACAAACAAGTGCAGAGAGTGCATTTCCTAGCCTTAATATGGGAGGGGTAATTTCCTGTAGTTCATAGGCTTTTATTATTGTGCATAAATGTTAGAAAACATCATTTACTAATCAATTTTATGTATTTGAATATTGGCAATTGGTGTTTTTCAGTCATTTTCTCATCTGTACTTTAGTGTCCAGTGTCATGCTTACTCATTAGAGACTTCGAAAGAATTATTAAAGTTTAAAAAGCAAAAAGAAAAACCTCTGCCATAGTACTAGTTTTGTTTCTTTACATAATCTGCATTTGGTATTAGTGCTTGCAATTGTATTAAAATCAGAAGCTGATTTTTGAAGGCATACATAATTAAAAAGGATGCCATTCTTTTTTTTTTCCATATCAATAATTTAAACATTGATATGCTGAAGAAATTTGCACAGCACTAAAGCATGAGCTAGTTTCATCTAAACCTGTAAAAAATAAAAATAAATAAAAATAAAAAAATATAAAAGATTTTATATTTTTTCACTGGGGAGGAATTCTTCCTGGGTGAAATTACAAATATGTGTAGAATATATTTAATAAAAATCTTATAAAATACATAACTATAGAAGTTAAATACAGATTGGCGTGTAGTATAATAGAACAATATTCCATATAAATAGCTTTAGCCTTTAAAAATATGAGTCACAGGTTGACATTGTGTTCTGTACTTAAGTGTCCACAACTCTTACAGATGTTCTGTGTAATCGTTTTTTCGAATGATTGGCATCATTCAAATGTAATCAGGTTATTTTATTCATTGTTACTGCTTTGATGAAATGCTTTATATGCAGTAGATTTACAAAAATATTGTTCATACTGATCAGAATTAAATTTGTATAGAGCAGAGTTTTAAAACAAATTGTAAATAGCACTAAACATTTTCTTTCTGCAACCTGTACTGATAGACTCTTCTGTAAACTAAATAAAAGAATATTGTAGTGCATTTTGGTGGTGTTTTAGGGGTTGTAATTGGGTCTGTAACTGCTTTTAATAATACTTCTTAATATGGAAACTAAGTAAGGATTCCATTTTATTTATTAAAAAAGAAGAGGGGCAAAACCTGCTGAAAACTGCTAATGGGATTTACCACTTCGGTTTTATTTTTCTTTCATGTCAAAAGAAGCGACTTGGAGGGTTTTTTCTGTTGGAGAAGAGCACAAGCATGGGCAGCTGCAGTTGCAAACGTACAGCCGTGTCACACCCTGGTGTACCTCACGGGAGTTACGTGCTCATGCTGTAAGTTTTTTCTAGTCTTCACTTACAGCGAAGAGCTTACACATTCCTCTTAGGGTGTTGGGAACTCAGGTGACTATTATTATGTGCTCGTTGCCTAAATGAATCTTGGGAGGGAGATTTCCTTGTAGTCTGCAAGTGTAGTTTCTAAATAAGTAGCTATAGGGACATAAATGCTATTTAAAAAAAAAAAAAAGTTTGAGCAACATCAGCTTGAGAAAGCTACACGAAAGGACCATGTTGTTGTTTTTAACTATAAAATTAAATTTCCCTTTTCCAAAATACCACCAAAGTAACACAGGCTCAGATGGGAAATGGCTATGACAATACAAGAAAAAGAAACATGCTGAGGCAAGACACGTTTTGTTAGTTAAAGCTTTCAAATGCATTGATTTTGGAAAATGAATGTTTCAAATGTATTCTTGATTTGAAAAAGTAGCTAAGTACTTAATACAGTACAAATACATGAAAATCAGTAGCTTCCAGTTAAAATATTTGGCAAGCTTGAATAGCAAAGTATGTGGAGTTCCCTTTTGTTGAGATGAATAAGATGCATATATGCACATGTCCAAACAAATCCTTAAATGCTGCTTGGCATTTCAAGTGTGAGCTTGCCAAAATACCTCCTGCAGAAAGTGGGTAGAACCATTGCCTTAATTTTCCTGCAAATTGTCAGAGTTCTGCCCATTGCAGAGCATTTCTGTTGTGGTGTGAGGCTGGGGGAAAACCGAGGCGGGGGNAACAGATTTGTGGTTTTTTTCTTTGGATGTTTTGTACTGTGGGTTGTGTGTTTGCCAGAACAAAAGCAGTAGCTCTTAATCCCTGATTTCTCAGCCTTGCTAAAGTTCACGCATCTGCTTCTCTTATACGTCGATTGGAGTCAAGAGGATACATAAAGATTAAAGCTTAAGTCTTTGCAGGGTCAGGCTGTTGGTCTGATAATATGTTGAAGAGTGTGGTGTTTAATTTTCACGGTTAGATAGAAATGATATTTTCCCTGTGGATGAGTTAATAGTTGTCATGAAGGAAGGGACAGAGAGGATCAGTCAGAGCCCTTCATATTCTGAAATACCATGAAGGAACCACATCTGTCTCCCATCCCATTGTGTGGGTTATCAATCATAAATTAATACTCACACGTAAGGAATAACGTCTGATAGCAGTTGAAGTACTCTGTAACTTCTGTTTTCTTAAGTGATAGCAAAAATATGACTGTTGAAACAGTCTTGAGGATTAGGTTAGCTGCTGGAGGAAGAAAAGTATGGCCACTGCGATGTAAAGGCTTTGCTAAGGTGCTGCATCCGTGTTAATGCAGTGGTAGTCTCTGCAGTCTGCTTTCCTTAGTACGCTGCATTTGCAATGGGCGGAACAGTGATTTAAGTTAGGAGAGAAATACATGGCGCTCCGAAAAAGCTTCCTTCCTCTCTTATAGGTAAGAAGGAAGGGAGCTGTTTCTGGGCTGACCAAAAGTCGGGATTTTCTGCTGCTGCTGCTCATTGGGGAAGTAAAGTTTGTGCATTTTGTGGTTCTGTGTGTGCTCCGATAAGATCCGTTGTACAAATCTTACGTCAAGAAGCAAACAGGAAGATGGATATGCTTCTCCATCTAAAACTCGGTAACTTTCTGCTAATCAAATGGGTAAGCTTGAGCAGATTTGGGGTTATATGTGCTGCATTGACCATTAACAGCAGTTGCAGCATTGAAAGCAATGGGACTTCTGTGCTTAAATCAGAGGAAATGCCAAGATCTGATGAGATTCTTAAAGGAGAGTTCCTCCCCTCTTTATTTCTTCTGAAGTCCTTAGATTCTTCCTAGATACTCTGTCCTGGCCAGAACTTGTCAGTATCAAGCTTATTTTCAGAGCACAGTAAAAGGCCTTTCTTTTTACTCAAGAGGCTGACAGTAATATATGGTTCATGATAATAAGTTGTTAAAAATACTTAGGAGGTAGTAGCATACTTGTCCTTCCGTGCCATGTGTACACACCCTTGGAGAGGTTTGCAAAGTAATAGCTAATTTGCTTACCAATTTATTATACTAAATGTAAAATTACAAAAACCTCTTTATGCTCTGTGTTTTTCCAATAGTTATGACTGACTACTTCTATTTTTTTTTAAATTGATAAGGGTTTGGGTTTTTTTTATATTTAATCTGGAAAAGGAATGAGCATGAAATAGAAAATGGTGAAGGTTATTAAAGTCAAGCTCACAGAAAATAAAGAAAATTTAGTGGTACCTTATCCAGCTCATGGAAGGGATCACAGCAACAAATGAAGTTCAATTTTGAACGTAAAGAATGGATGGCATAGTTAGAGAAGGCAGCGTACCCGCACAACTCTGACTTTAAAATCACCTGGATCAGTCTGGGACTGAGTTCTGGGCCTCGTGGGCAAACACTTTGTATTGCAAGTTCCTTCCAGTTTGGAAAATGATAACAAAAAATAATGCGACAGCAGAAATATTATAGAGAGATTGAAGAGAATGAGGTTAAAATAGCTACATTTATGACTAAGCCAGAGAAAATGGATGGAGAGCTTCTATTTTTGTCTTGTAGTTTTATTGGCCCAGTTTTTACATTTGTCTTTAAAGCAGAGGTGACAAATTCAAGTCCCATAGAAACGTTTTTCGTGAAATCAATCGCACTTACTTCCACCAGAAGTAATGCCAGCAGAAAACCTGAGCAAGATTTAAAAGGAAAATGGATCATTGCATCAATGAAAATTGATGGAATTTCCAGAATTATCGTGAGTGATGCCAAACTTTTTCTCAACAGGACAGTAATTTTTGTCCTTCAGACATTATGTTAACTTTCAATGAGGAGCCCAACTCTTCAGGCAAAAGTACGTCTGGCACGTTACCACCTCCATGATGTACAAGCAACTGCCTGACACGAGCCCCAGCCCGTGTCGTGTATCGTGTACCCCGGTGAGCGCTCACCTGTACAAACCTGGTGCTTCACAAGGAGAACCTTTGGTCAGAGTCAAGGTGATGCCCGTGCTTTCCTGGAGCAGGCGTGAGGGAGTACGCTCCTGTTTAGCTGGTGGAGGATGTGAACTTGAACTGCATGCGGTTCTGCAGGGCAGAAGTGAAGGTCTCTTGAGCGGTGCAAGATGAAAGCACCCTGCTTTTATCAATTCAGGCAGTAAATGTTTTGACTCTTCTACCAGAAAATACTCTTCAGCTACAGGGTTTTTTTTTTATAGAGGCAAGGTAATGGGATGAAACAGGAGAATTTTCTCTTTCCACTGTCTTTTATCTATTCTTTGAACTAAAGATCAGGAAGAAATAATGGGAGAGGTTTTAGGTGCCTTCTGTAGGCACCATTAAATGGCCGGTCAGAATTCACCTACCAGCAGCTATCCATGCCGCAAAGTGCAGGGTGGGAAAGAGGTGACCGCTGCCCACGGTGTGGCAGCTCTAATTGCCAGGCTGATGTGGCTAAGGTTGTGAATGAGGGGCGGGAGGGGGTGATATTTGGTAGCTTCATGAAGCTTTCACTTGTTGCCTGGCAAAAAAGGGGGTTGGGATCTTGTACGAGTTACTGGGGCTGCAGCATAACAGAGTGGAACCACCTATAGAGGTTAGATTTTAAAAAAATCAGATTAAAAAAAAAAAATCGATGATACTGGATGGATGATAGTGCACTTCCAGACCAAGACAGGGAAATACGTATTGGTGTCTGTGTTACAGGCATCTGTCTGTTACCTGTGCTGGCTAAATTAAAGAAATACTGAGTTTCAGTTCTTTAATTTCTGCAACTCACACGTGTCCCTAAATGAGGATCGTTAATCCCCGGTGCTGCCAAGGTTACGGCTCTGCCATGGCAGGCAGCGGAGCTGGCAGGGAGCTCGCACCCCGCAGCCTCACCGAGTGAAAAGTCAGCGCCACAACCGCGCACACCAGTGCGAGATGAGAGCACGCAGGTCTGAAGTGGGAGGAAACGTCAACGTGGCGACTCAGCAAGTGCCCAGGCAAGGGAACTGCCAAATCCACGCGACTGTACCGGCAGCTGAGTGTTCTGCCTTCCAGAGAAGTAAATTCAGTGGATATTCTTCTGGAAAGCAAATATGCAAGAGTCTTCTCTTGCACCCTTGCCTTAGCTAAGTGATGTCAGCCAAATCATTTGTTTCCTGACTGCCCTGATTGCCAGGGAAAGATCTTCTCTCAACAGACAGACTCTATTTTTCTTGTCCTCTGAGCAATGATGGTCTGGCTTCCTCTCCAGATGGGCAGGGGAAGAGGGCGTGAGGAGGTGGTTTGGGACCTGGCCGTGCTCTTCCCCTCGGCTACTGGAGCTCCTCCTCACAGTGGGGCAGGGCTGGGACCGCCAGCTCCAGCACCCCGGGCTGCCCTGGAGGGACCTGCCTGGGGCTGCTCAGCTGCCAATGCAATTGTACCATCTCGAGGGGCGCGATGATGAGAATAATACTCAGCTCGCTGTTGGGAGGCCGGCGCGTAGCTGCGGGGCTGGGATGCCCTGAGCCAGCCCTGTCCTTGGAGAGCCGCTGGGGAAGTGCAGTCAGTGCAGATCACTTCTGCCAGCTTCCCGGGGCTGCACCACTGCTCGTCTCTGCCTCCAGCCCTGGTTTCAGAAGATGACCTCCATTACTGCAGTGCTGCGTGGCTCAGACTGTCTACCAAGGCGCAGCCTCGCTACCTCCCCCCCTCATCCCCAAGACCGGCGCTCAGGCCGGAGCTGGTACCTCCTCTGGGAAAAACGCTCCCGTGAGCTCCTCGGAGCGTGCTGCCGCCAGCGGGGTGGGGGGACTTGGGCTTCCAGAAACTCTTGCAGAGGACGAGGTCTGAGCCCGCGGGTTTCGTTCGCCTCGTTGGCCTGGCAGCTGCTGCCAACCAGCGAAGGCATCAGCCTCCCCTGGGCTTCGTCCAGGTGGGGACCGGAGCGGTGGTGGGATGACATCTGCCTGCTGGTTAAAAGCTACGAGAAGGCTTTTGTTCGTGCTGAATATCATGCGTGTGCTGCTGTGCCTGGCTGTTTTAATCAACCGAAAATTAATAGCTGAGCTCCAGAGACTGCGGGCAGGCGCTGAGCAGCCTCTCGTTACCTCTGGAAATCAAGGCAGCTGGAAGGTGCGGTGACTTGCTGCCGGCGTACGTGCCAAACGCCCTCCCTGCCTGTGAGGAGGGCTGGCTTGTCAGCGGTGTGCGGTTGTGCTCCCCGCACCCATGGGAGGACGCGGCTGCAGCCCGGCTTGCATGCACAGGTTCATGGGCTGCTTGAGGAAATGGGGTCTTAAAGATGATGGGTGGGTGTAGTGGTATCTGAATCTTTAACTCCCCTTTGATTTAGCAAGGAATTTTCCTCCCATTTCCTGGAAAGGGGAGCTGGTGTGCAGAAGTTAATGCACTCCATTTTTTTAAGATACCAGTTCTGCTGGAAATAATTGCCTGGAGGGCAGGTGTAGGTATTCCCCAGCGCTCCAAGAGGGATGAGATGGCCAACAGAAAGCGAATGTGCATCCTCCTTAGGGTGAAATGTAGCTGCTGCCAGGGAAAACCTGAAGGGTTCATCTGATTCCCATAAGCTGATTCCAAAACCTGGAGACACACGTCTCCCTTCTCAGGTGGAAAAATGAAAAACGGAGGCAAAATAATTTTCACGTTGGTGGGTCATTGCAAACAGAAGAGCCTGGAGATAATGAAGCGTCCGAGAGCACAACATAATTGGATCTAATGCACAACTCACCTTTTCAGCTGCTGATAGGTATTTAAATGTGAGTGGTTCGGTTCCTGCACCTCCAGGATGCTGCAGTCCTTAATGCCTGGGCCATGTGGGGGAGAGAGACGATGACCTGTACAAAACGTTACGGGCACGCAAACGTAGTGGGCTATGAACACTCCCCAACTCGCCAGACCTTTCCTTGAGGAAAGCGGGTGCGATTTTCAAAATCACAGACTGCAGCTTATTACCCGCTGAGCGAGAAGACGAAGAGATTTGATAGCCCACCAGTGCCCCCGGCCCCACGTCGGGCAGAGCTGGGCTGCGAGCCCTGGGCAGCCCCGGCCGCGCTGGCACTGCCGCGGGCAGGAGGGAGCAAGGGGCTCGGCAGCTGCACGATGGAGCTGTCTGCAGCTGCGCTCGCCTGCGTAAGGAGGTTTAAATTAGAGGTGTAGCAATCCCTAATTGCACTGTTTGGCTAAATATGTTGAAAGGGTTTTCAGCCAGAACTAAAATGAAGTGTTTGTGGAACAGTGAAAGGATCACACGTTCGGCTCCCCTGAAGCAGAATGGCAGTCAGCGATGCTGGTTTTCAAGGGGAAAGGTGGCACGGTTAGTGGCGGGGGAGGGAAAAAGACTGAGCGCAGTTCAGCTGGGGAGGAAAGCAGGGTACGGCAGTGACTGGGCGTCAGCAACAAAAGGCTAGTTGTAAATAATGCTGCTCCTGGCACTTCGGGATTTTGCAGACTGTCATATTGAGGCTATATTGATTCCTGGGTACAGGTGCTGAGTTTTGACATCCGATAGTCCTCCACAACTGCAGTTCTTGAGCTTATTTCTTTACAGAATTACAATTTCTATGTGTGAAAAGAGCTTTGTGTTAAGAAACGCTCCAAGGGAGAAGAGCTGGTTTTATTAGGAAACGCAGAAGTGACTGGTGTGGGGAGCAGAGGCCGTGGCTCTTCACCTGATGTTCTTGCCAGGTCCTGACGAGATGCTCCCAGCACCTCCGGATCACGACTTTCCCTCCTGTACCTGCTGCCATTCCAGCGTCGGGATGTTTCTGCTTACCGTCGTTTTCTTAAATGTGAAAATCTCAATCAAAGCAGCCACTTTTAGTCAGGCTACAATCCTGTGAAAGTAGCTCGACGGTCCTAGTTTTACCGTGAAAACGGTAGTTTTAACTGAAAACACGAAAAAAAAATTCTGTATGACACACTAAAGATGCAGAAGCATGTAATATATGCTGTTATTCATTTCTAGACTGAGTATCCGGCCATGGTTGAACCTGAGTCAACAAAAGTACTTTGTCCTGTGTGATGTCCCTTCTTTACACCTCTTTGGGGTACTGAAGTCACCCCATCCACAAGGAAAGTCACCCTTCTTTGACTCTTGGCAATGCTGCACCATCAATGCTGCCATGCCTGTAAGAGGAGCCGTGTCTCCTCTGTGGCTACTCCATCACCGGTTCCCTCTGGGAGTGCCGTCCAAGCACGGAGAGGGGCCGGGGTGGTGACCCCTGCCTTCTCCTCTGGGTCTGGGTCAGACCCCGGCTGAGGCTGCCAGGTGTTCAGGTGCTATCAGGAAACTATGAACCAAGACCTCTCTCAACTTCTTTAGGAAGACCCTACGATAATTTCCCCACTTCATATCTCTGCACGGATCCTGTACCAGTGGTCTGTGTATTTATATACTCTTTTTTATGTAGGAAATACTGAATTTGGTTAGTCAGGCTCCAGCAGTAGGAACCAATCTTCCTTCCTCATATGAGGTATGCATCTTTTAGGATGCAGTTGCTTGCGGAGTAATAGCTGCTAGCTCTAATGCAGTCATTACTAAGCAATCATAGGAAAGATTCGGAGAAAATAGCAGTGAACCGCATCCTGCAAGTCATGTGGGGAAGGAGGAAATGAAACTGCTGTACTCCAAGCTGGTATGTAAAATGCTTTAGATTATGGATGGGAAGGTGGGCTGATGTGCAGGTACATCATGTGATGGCTGAGTTTGGGCAGGTGTAAATGAACATCTTGGAACAGCAGTGATCAAACCGGAGGGCTGTTGTCTGCTTTCATTAGCAGCCATCGCACAGCCTTACTCTTAGTTTCCTCTTCCAGTACATTGTCTCTTTGGGGCCTTTTGCATTTCACAGATTCACAGAACAGTAGGGGTTGGAAGGGACCTCTGGAGATCATCTGCTCCAATCCCTCTGCTAAAGCAGGATCACCCAAAGCAGGTTGCACGGGATCGCGTCCAGGCAGGTTTTGAATATCTCCAGGGAAGGACACTCCACAACCTCTCTGGGCAGCCTGTCCCAGTGCTCGGTCANTTGGGTTGTGCCAAGTGGCAGGACAATATTCACGTGTGATGAGAAGGGGGGAAGAGAAATTTTCCTACCAGCATGTGAATACAAGTTAAAGATGACAAAATATCCCTGTTAGGAAAAGGGCAGGTGGGAAAGGATGCTGCACTGATTTTGCCCTATTTAGCTTCACTCCTGTGTCGGTCCCTCAGTGCTTTTTTTGCATCTGTCTTAAAAGCTGAGGATCCACCTTATATAAATGCATGAAGCTCATGTGTAACATGATGCTGTTGTACAAACTGGTCAGTTAAATCTGTCAAACCGAACTGGCCTGATGAACTATTTGAGAGCTACAGATGCCTGATGGATTTTGCTCAGTCCTCCTCAGCCCAGAGTACCCTGGGATTTATCAGCAAACTGGAAATGGCTGTACAATTTCCTTTCTTTCCTTTCAAAGGCTACAAGTTGTGACTGGGCTGCGTTAGTTTGGAACCATTCGGCAATTGCATGTCACCTTTGAACAGGCATGTGCTCTGCTGCGAATATTTTGGAAATCAGAAAAGCTGATTCTCATTTATGTGAAGGACCATGTGTGCCATGAGGGAGGTTTCAGCGTTAGCAGATGTGCAATTTGCACGTGGATGGAGCCTTTCAGCCCCTTTGTGCTGACAGTGATGCAAAGGGCTCCCAGCCCATTGAACCTAGAGGACATTTGTGTCGTTCAAATTGAAGTGATTCCTATTAATGGATGAGGGATGGAGCATCCTGACTGAGCACCACACAAGGGTAGCAACTGCAAAAGGACCCAAGACCTTTTGGAATCTCCTCCAGAAAAGAAATGTATGAAGAGGCCTACAGAGTGCTGGAGACCTGGCGTCAATGCAACTGTTTTACAAACTTTATTAGCTGAAACTTCATTTTGTCAAGCTATCCTTGTTGCAGGAAATGATAATGCACTAACAGAAGTAGCCAGCGCACGGTTATTGATTTTTCGGAGCATGCTGATAAATGAGGAGCACAGGAAGCAGACTTGGCTGATCTCCAAGGATTGCCAATAGACAGGAGCAGCAAAAAGACAAAGGTACTGAGAAATGTGGCCCCATCTGATTCCCACAGTAGTTCATGGAAAGCTTTCTGTTGACTCCAGTCTTTTTTTTTTTTGCATTTGGCCCATACCAAACATGGTGAGAGCTGTGATGGAAGTTTCCCACTGAAAGACTTTGTCCCTCCTCTGAATTCAAGAGATCTCAGTCCTTTTTGAGACCAGAGTCAAGTGCCTCTGGGATGGTGTATTGGGTTTCTGTGGCAAGGTTTTGGTAGCCAGGGGGGAGCTACAGGGGTGGCTTCTGTGAGAAGCTGCTGGAAATGATAGCCAAGGCCAGCCGGCTCCAAGATGGACCCACCGCTGGCCAAGGCCAAGCCAATCAGCGCCTCTGTGATAACATATTTAAGAAGGAAAAATAAAACAGTTAGAGAGAGCTTTTGCAGCCAGGGAGAGGAGTGAGAAGATGTAAGAAACTC
>VXBL01008184.1:70371-98699 GCA_013400195.1 Aramus guarauna
GGTGTTTTAAGGTTTGGTTTTATTTCTCATTCCTCTACTCTGTTCTGTTTGGGAATAAATTAGATGAACTCTCTCTAAGTTCAGTCTGTTTTGCTCATGATGATAATAAGTGAGTGATCTCTCCCTGTCCTTATCTCGACCTACAAGCTTTTCATTACACTTTTTCTCCCGTCTAGTTAAGGAGGGGGACTCATAGAGCAGGTCCGGTGGCCTCCAGCTAGGGTCAACTCACCACAGATGGGGATCCTTCTGGATGTCTGAGTGAGTCAGCATCTAGGCTGGGTCAGTCTTCCTCTCCCATAGTTTTCCTTTGAGGACCTCCTGGAATGAGCTAGAAGGGGAGAGTGGTCCTTCTGATAGTGGCTTGTTCATTCACTTTGCACAAATTCCAGCCACAGAGGAATCTGAGGATGCCTTTATCTGCCTAGTTGCTTATGGTACCACTTCACCGTTGTTGCTTTTATGTTTTATTCCTCCTAAAGCTTTGTCATGTCTACTGTCTTCAAAAGCAAGCTACTGATCTCAGCGAGACTGTTGTTAACACACTTCTAAATAATTACCGAAGAGTAAACAAAATTTGTGAAGAGGAGAGGCGGAGTTAGTAGTGCTAGCCATTTGAATCTACACCCTGATTTCCTTCACTGAATGCAAAGTCATGTGCATGATCCTCCTTCTTGGGAATTTCATTAATATTTCCTTTGAAAAATATTCCCTTTAGCAGAGACCAGCTTTGCAAATATGCCATCATCTTCTTACTCACTGCTGTTGTTTGGACTGACAAGCACAAGGTAAGAGGTTTGGAAGATTTGCCACCATGCTCACTTGAGTCACACGAGTCTGCAAATACAGTTTGGAGATGACAACTGTCCCGACCTTTGAAAGGTCATGGAGACTGTGTGAGGTTCCTAACACTGGAAGAAAAGCAAGTGTTGCACCCATCTTGGTGGGAAAAAAAACCCAAACCAACAGCCAAAAGTATGACCCGGAAACTACAGGCTGGTCACCCCTTTCTTTGGTCCCCAGGGAAAATCATGGAGTGACCTCTCCTACATATTCTCGTATCCAAGTTAGGATATTATGGTCTGGATGGGTGAGCAACCTGATGGGTAAAAGTAAAAACTTGGTTAGATGATCAGGCTCATGGGGTAGAGGTTAACGGGTCTGGCTCTTCCCAGAGCCCAGCAATGAGTGGGGTACCACTGGTCTATCGTGGGACCTGTCCTGTTCAACATCTTTATCAATGACCTGGAGGAGGCAACAGAGTGCACTTGTCAAGTCTGCAGGTGACGCTGAACTGAGGCGACCAGTCAATATGCTGCCACTCAGAGAGATCTAGGCAGCCTGGAGGAATGGGACAGCAGGAACCTCATGAAATTCAGGAGGGACAAATGTAAAGCCCTGTCCCCCCACAACCATGCAGACCAGGGGACTGCCTTGCCGGGGGCAGCCAGGCTGGAAATACCCTTTTGCCACGTAACCGAATGTCCACTCTGAGGGTGGCCAGGCCTCGGAGTAGGTTGGCCAGGGAGGATGTCCTGATTCTTTGTCCTCTGAAATTTTCAAGACCTATCTGGACCCCAAGTAACCTGGCCAGATCTCACAGCTGACCTTGCTCTGAGCAGCAGGTTGGACGAGAGACCTACTGAGGTCCCTCACAGCCTGAAGTATCCTATGGTCCTAAGATCAATGAAATACTGAAATATTGTCAGAGCTACAAACCATAGCCTGGTGTGTCACCTACCCTCTCGTACATGACGCAGCCCTAGCTGCACCTGGTATGTATGTCTCCAGTTTCCTGACAATGGCAAAACCCAGAGGTATTTCCATTAAATTGCCCCGCTGCGAGCAGTGAGATCAAATGATGCTGCTCATTGCTAGGTCCAAAGCTTTTTTTTCCTAATTCTTCCAGAAACCTTCTTACTTAAAACCAGGGAGAGTATAAAAACTGGACGGTACAGCACTAGGAAAAAGCCATTCCCACTCTGAAGTGGCCCTGGGGAGGATGGTAGGAGCAGGAACAGCTGCAGCATCCTCCGATGGGGCTCTGCTGGGACAGAGGAGGAAAACTGTGACGTGTGTGCTGGGGATGAGGAGGAGAAAGCTCCTCTCCAACCCTGCCTTGAATGATGGTGACTTTGCATGGTGGGTGGTAAGGACCCCTGCATACTTAAAAGCTTTTGCCTTCTAGCTTGGAGCGAGGCAGGTGTTCCGTATTAAGATAAATGTAAGAAAGACCAGTCTGAAAAGGATAATTTATTTTCTCTGTTGCACTAAGCAGTGTCTCCAATTCAGATGATTCTGCCAAAAAAAAAAATTGGTGGGTAATGAGACAAAAGTATGAGGTGGTTTGTTTCCTATCTGGGCTATCTTTCTCCTCTGGCAGATATCTCCCAGCTTCAAAAAAAATGTACAGCTTCAGCTAAACAGCCCTGGCTTTCCTGTGCATCCTCTGCATGAAAGTGGTCTCCAAGCCCCTGAATCAATATATTCCTTCCTGTCCCTCTGAGATCACTTATCTGCAGTTACTTCCCCACTCTTCCTGCAGACTGCTGAGCTCGTTGGTTTGCCTGTTGAGCTGGGCATGTTGCAAGAAAGCTTCAAATTCCCATGCCCCAGCTCAGTTTGCTGGTTCAAAGGCATTTCCCTCTTCTGTCACAGCAAAGCTCCGTCCCTGGAAGCTGCGATTCATTCTGCCGCTCCATCCTCTGCGAGGCCATTTGCCATCGGTGACATAAGAAGAAGGCAATTCCTGATGAGTAAGTAAGACCTTCTCTACAGATGCCCCAAAGTGGTTCTTAGGCTTCACTACAACCTGTGCAGTGGAAATCCAGTGTTTATTTTGGAGGGTTCAGGCAGGGGCAGTGCTGGATCCCCCTCCTGCTCCTTGCTCTGGGGTGAGAAGCCCCTGGCTGTGCCCCACAGCTGTGCTGCACCCCCACTTAGAGCAACACCATCCTGCAGCGGGGAGCAGAGGTAACGGAAGACACTTTTACTCCCTCCAGCAAGTTTCGGCTACTGCCTAGCTGGTTTTTGAGCTGTCAGATGACTTTAGGTTGTACCTTGATATAATGTTCACGGAGCCCCTCAGGAAAACCCTCCCAAACTCCATGCATTTCCCTCTGGGTGCATGTCCCATGCCAGCAGATGCTGCTGGCCCCTCGCCTCTCTCTGCACAGCCCCGGCCCTTTGCAGGGCTGCGCTTGCTGCATTGCTGCTCCCGGGCTCTGCAGCAGGGACGTGGGGCCCGGGTCTCTCTTGGGCATGTGGCTCCCGCCACGGCTTTCACGGGGTCAGACGGTTCACTTGCCTGCTGTCAAGGAGAGGGAGAAAAAGAAACGCAACGGTTTCACAGCAGTTTGTGCAGCAGAGCCACATATCATGGCGTTTCAGGAACAGAGGCAGCAGCTTCCCACCACCACAGCCCTGAGCATCAGTGGGCATGGGCAGACCCAGAGGCACCTCCAGATCGGGGAATCGGGGGTGAGCAGGCCATAACTCAGCCCTGGCCCTTCCCTGACCACGGACCATGCATGTGCACATGGGTTTGTCCTGGCACATCTCTCCTAGGGGCGGATTTCATCCTTGATGCAGAAGGCTTCCCAAGCCATAGGCGTTGGCTGTGTGGTGAGAGGTTGGCTCCAGGAGGCTGTGCTGGCACCTCCGAGCTTGAAAATTTTCCCTCACCCTCATAATTGACATAATTATTCAATTACAGGAGATGTCGACTGAGATTCATGTCAAAGGGGGAGCCAGGAGGATGGCTGCAGCCAGGTGAAATTCTGGCTGAAAAGCAAAATCCCTCAGCTGCGGCTTCTGCTTGAACACCAGGAAATTTGCCCTCTTGTCCCTGCCATTCATCTGAGCTACTTCCATTTTATGGTGTTCTGGTTTTCACCAGGAACCAACCGGGGGTCCTGGCAGAGGCCATGGGTTATTTTGTGATTTCACAAACACAGAAAGCCCATTAGCATTATGTTCCTGCTACAGAGAGCATCCCAAAACCAGCATGCGGGTGTCAGGGTACAGCATGTGCTTCATCATGTGCTTCATCTCCTATAAACCATGAAGAAGGAGAAGATGGGGAGGAAATCCATCCCAGCAGTGTATCTTACTCATATGCAAATTTTTCTTTTATTGGCTATTTAATGCTCGCAGAGACAGCTCCAAATCGGAAGGCATCTTGGATGCTCACACTCTGCCTGCTGAGACGGGCACGGCTGGAAGTGATGACTGCAGGTAATCCTTCCCTGCTTCTCTGTGCAAAGCGTTGGCGTCTCCTCGGTACCAGCAAAGTGCGATGAGAAACAAAAACGGGCAGTTGCAAGCACCACCGGTAGCACTGAGCGTGTCAGCCGCAGTAAAGCGGAGGAGCACTGAGCAGTGGCCACTTCCCTGCCTGAGGACCAGCCCCTGGGTTTTGCTCATCTATTTTTAAAGTACATTTTATTGAGACTTATATGTGTGCAGCGGTGCAGAGCCGCAGCTGAGCTCTGAAAAGAAGAAAGCATTTGAGCTCCTGGACAGGCTTTGCTGAAGATAAATTGCCCGAAGCAAGGTTCAGAGGGGCTTCTGGCCCCTTCCCTGCCTGCTGCTGCCGGCACGGCCTCCAGCATCGCCTGCCCGAGCTGGCCTATTGACCCTGGGGCTGGACACAGGAGATGCTGGTCTCAGCTCTTGTCTCTGAACGGTATTTTTTAATTTACTTTTTGATTTCTTTTCCTGTCATAGATCCCGAAGGCTGTCACCACCTGGGCAAACCTCCTGTGTCTTCCTCTGAGGAGAACTGGGAGGGTCGGGTCGGGATGGGCTATCCTTGGGCAGAGGGGATGGGCTGCTCCATCCAAACCCCGGCTCGCGTTGGCTGCATGGCGTTGTAGGGGTTGTGTTTGGGAAGCACCCTGGGGTGTCCCCTCTGGTCTGGCAGGTGGGGTGGGAAGGAAGAAAAGCAAGCTACAGCTGCAGACAGCTCATGGGGGGTCTGGGCTGGGGACCACCTGCACAGGTTAGTGTCGCCTTGCTGTGACCACTGTTGGACGCAGCAGAAACAAACGCAGCAGGAGAACGATCGCTCTGCTCTTCCCCTGCAGCCGGAAATGTCCCACGGATACGCCGTGGGCTGGCACGAGCCTGGCAGGCAGCGGTGCCGTCCTTTTGAAAGGGATGTGGTTGGGCAGTGGGGCCAAGTCCTGCACCCCAGCCTTACTGCTCCAGGCCACTTGTGTCCTGCCCTCCTCAGTGAGATGGATGAAAAGGGCAGAACAGGCTTTGTCCTGGGCTCAAGTGGTGCGCAGATTTTTCTGCAAGGGAGGATGAGCTACATAAGGCTTAAGTGACTGTTTTTCCAAGGAAGCTGAGCAAGGGTGGGCAGTAGGTGGGCTAGGACCTAGCGTTTCGTGAGTGAAGGTCCAGCTGGCCATAAGGATGTCTCTGGGAGGCTCCTCCAAACACCACAGTCGTGGAGCGTGGGCGGATGCATGGCCAGCGGCCGACAGACAGACCCCCACATGCTGGGGCTGCATGGGGGGCATGGGGCAGGGGCTGCCAGCTGAGGAGCGTGAGACTGGATTTATACTGAAAGCCTTTTCCAGCCTTATTTTCTGTGTCTCTGCTTCTGTGCTCGAGGATGGATTTCTCTGTCAGCCATAGAAATAAGCAAGTTTGTGTTATCGGGAGGTCTTTATTGCCAGATATATGTATCATTTGACCTTTTGCTCTCAGTTGTCCAGGCTGTGCAGCAAGCCCAGAGCTCCCTTTTCTTATCATCATAGAAACGTCATAGCACGGAAACTTAATTTTAGCCTCGATTTCTGAGGAAACGAGATGCATAAGCTCACGCTAGCTGTCTGTCCATCTGTCTCACCAGCCAGGAAGCCAGCCGGGTCTGCCTGCTCTCAACAGCTTCTGATGCCATTGACCATCTCTGTCTCGATCTGGCAGGCGGGTGGTGGTCCCAGGGGAGAGGAGATCCTACAGGGGTGACAGCTGGGTGGGTGAGAGGGATGGAGACCCAAAGTGGGAAGGCAGGAGTGTGAGCTGGGTTATTTGTTGCTGGTTTGATCCACCGATGGCCAACACAGGGAGCTGGGGGACGTGACACCAGCGCATGGAGATGGCCCATCTCCCACCGGACTTACTGGATGCCAGCTGGGGACAGGGGTGGGAAATAGGACGCGAGTCACAACGTGATAAGGAGATGAGCAACTGAGGGGTGAAGATTTTGGCCCCAGCTTGGTAGGAAATCAGGCTTTGCTCCCTCTGCCATCCCCAGGAAAACTGGCTACGCAAAGCAGAGCTCAGTCTGGGTAGCTGGGAGAGGCGGAGGTGGGGGAGAAGCTGCCCGGGGCTGGCCCAGAGGGCACGGTTATTTCCCTGTTAGCACCCCGAGCTCAAATCAGGGCAATGCATTTGCATTTCGTGTGAGGTCTGAGGGACCAGGCGCTTTGCCTCGCTCCCTGCCTGCCCCTGCCTCCAGGATCTGCCTGCCTGTAGGAGACCGCATGCTCATTAATTTAACTCCTATTGTGCAGGCTACAACTGCAGCTTGGGAAACCCTGATTTATATTGCCAGTGAGTGCCCATCACGGCAGATAGAGGCCAGGGCACCACTTGGCACAGAACAGGGAGGCAAATGGCCCTTTCTCCCCCCATGGATGTGCTCTCTGAACTCAGGGCACCCCAGGGCTCATGGGCTCCAGGCGGCAGGAGGATGGTGGAGTGCGGTGAGGAAGGGTTTTCCCATTTTTAAAATAATATTTTGAATAACTAATTCCTGCCTCATTTATCCCCTTTTCTGTCTTTCTGGTCCTTTAAACATGTGGGCTTGTTTAAAAAAAAATCTTTGTCAGATTTTACCCCGAAATAATTCCAAATCTCACAAATTGAAGCACACTATGTATTCCAAGCATCATAAGCCCCACAGTGAGGATGCAGAGGGAAGCACATCTAGATATTACCAGGGCTTGCTTTGCCACATCACTGGTTTTATGGGGATAAAACTGTGCTGCAGACAGGGCTCCAAGCACCCGTAGCATCATACCCCTAACTTTCTCTAAACCGTTCTAATAACATTTTTAACAGATCCCAGGTCAAAAGTAACTTTCTCTGACTTATAAATGCCATTTTGCTGTATCCAGACATCTAGCCAATATTTAGAGTCTTGCACACTGTTTTCATCTGGAGAGAAAATAGCCCCGCGGTAGTATTCAGCGCATTTCAAAGGTTTCTTCTGCTGTTGCTTAGCATTTGTGTCTGTTGCCCGTTGGTCTTTTTATCTCCATTTTTAGAGTCATGCCTGTTCCCACTTGTGAATATCCAGGCAAACCCATTCCTACAGTTTGTTGTCTGCGTGCGTCTTGCAATGATATTGCAAGAAAGGAGCTGCATACATCTTGCATTTGTCTGGAGCGGTGGCTTTCGTGCCACTGAACACCAATGGGACCTCCAGGCTTCAATGTGACAATATAAAGGGGAAGCTTTTCAAGGAGAAAAAGATGAGCGGGCTGTAGGTTGGTCATCTCCCATGAACCAGATGAGGGTATCCCAATAAATGAAGGTTTTCAACCCTGAAAGACCTTTTAACTCCAACAGATGAGGCCAGCTCTGCATGCATCTGATTGCATGATGTGACCAGCTGTCCTCCCTTGAGAGGAGCAGCCTTCCTTTGCCAGGACTTGCTCTTTCAAGAGCCTTTTTCCCTTCCTGAACCTTTTAGTGTCAGTGAGCTGTGAAGCAGACTCCTGGGGTGAACCCTACCATGTCCAGGGGGTTTATGTACCCATCTGAGCTACACCCCCGTCCCAGGCCCTGCATGGCCTATTACTGTTTTGCATTACTATGATGATTTTTGAAAGTAATTTGAGACAACTGTACACACCCTTAGTTTCACAGGAAGCAATGTCACGATATGCCAGAGCCAAAACCTGCTGCAGAAGGACTGCTGGTGGTGGAGATGGGGACACAGAGGTGGGTTGATCTGAGCTTGCCATGGTCTCCCAGAGACACAGTCCTCTTCCCACCTTCCCAATCCAAGTAGTTTCCAAGTGGCAGCAGCGCTGCAGACCAGCCACAGGGACATCGGCTCTCACCAGGCTGCGGGAGGAAGGATGCAGTGAAATCAATGGGCAGCGTCCATTTACTGTAATGGGCTTTGTTTTGGGTCAACTGGTTTCTTCCTCCTATTAATCATTGTTGCAGTCCACCATGCAAAGGCAGTGCTGCAAGCTAAGAGGGAAATAATCCCGTCCCTGCAGAGAATGAAGACAACCCATTAGCAATGCACAGGATGCTCTCTCGCTTGCGTTTGCTCTGCCTGTCTGTCTTTTAATTGTGAGCAGGGTTACAAGCGGAGGATGGGCTAGGCTCAGTTTGTATATCCATTTTTCATTAAAAGGATTACTTGGAAAGAGGTGTCCTGCGCACAGGTTTCCCTGATTACTCCTTGACATTTTTGAGAGTCAGAGGTCTCCCCATGCTATTCAGCTTCCTGACAACCTTTTCTTCTGGCTTAACTGATGCTGAAATTCGATTTTAAAATTACCTGGTAGTCCATGTGACTCCTTATGGAGAAGTCTGTATCAGGAGATTGCCTTGCGATGGGAACCAGATGAAGGCTCCCAGCCGCGTGCCACGAACAGCCCCTCGCCCTCTGGTCCCCTCAAAACCCCGTGGGAGCCAGCCGCCACGCGTGCTCGCCCAGCCCAGCCTCACTGGTGTTCGTGCTCAGTGATGGGGAATGGCCGAGCCACCTCCACAAGCGTGTGGGAACCAGATTTTCAGCCCCCAGGGGAATCTCTCACCTGCTCCTTCCAGCAGAGGGTATCAGCAGCGAGGCACCGATACGGGGAAAATCGCTCGTCTGACAGTGCTGGACCCGGGTGCAAGTCACAGGCTGATGGGGCCTGGTGAGACCCAGGCTGGACATCCACAGGGCTTGGCTTCCTCCAGGCTGGTGAGCCTGTAAGTGAATAATGAAACTGTTGGTGATTAATAGACTTTTTAAATGGGGCTAGGACTTGGAGGCAGTCCAAGGAAACACAAGCTGCTCACGGCTATGCCATGACACACAAAGGAGCTACGCTCATCAGATAAATTATTCATTGCCATTTTCCCGGCTCAGCTCTCTTGTTGACCTGGTATCACTGATGAAGAAAGGTCAGCAGAGAATAACTGACGAGGTGGGACCAAAAGAGCAGAAAGTTTGGATGGAGGCTCGGCATGCAGGTAAACATCATGTCAAATGGAAAACAACGGGAAGAGGCAAAGGTTGAATTAGGAGGTGAAAAACGAGGACAAGCTGAAAAGCTTGGTGGAGAACTAATGGCAGCGATAAGGGCTGTGAAACTGGCACCAGCATGAGGCTAGAAAGTCTGTATGGACTGGAGTGTGTTCCCAAAATTTTGCCGAAGCCAGGAATGAGCACGTATAAGACAGCTCCGCTGAATGGGTCAGGGTGCTGGAGCATGAGAAATGACAGCGACCCAGGGATAGGGACTGTGGAAATGAGCCAGCTGGAAAGAAGGCGGCCAGGGCCAGAGCTGCAGAAAATAAAAGATGATGTAATGAGGGAAACAGCTAACATGAGAAACTGCCCTGCTACTGAAGAGTCGAAAAAGACAGCTGTGATGACTTGAATGCATATCAGGAACAGCCCCTAAAAGATACCCTACATGGCAACGCACATGGGAGTGCGAGGCACCAGAAATAGAAGAATGCCAAGCATGGGGCAGGCGGAGTGAAGAACAAAACTGAGCTAAATGGTTTGAAGACAAGGGAAGCTACTCCAAAACCAAGGGTAGAAAGAAACCTCTTTACTGAGCTGATGGACTAGGGGGAAAAAATAGAAATCCATTGTAATTTTCTTACTTCAACTAATTCATAGAAGGCTTTAAACCTTGACTTGACTCCAAAGAGCACCTCTCGCCCAGGGGTCAGAGCTGCTGGGGGTTGGGCAGTGCCCCTGGGAGGGCTGGGAGGGAGCTGGAAGGAGCCATCCCACCCTGGGGATCCAGAGCTCTCCTCCAGCTTCTACTCAGGGCCAAGCCACCAGTGCACACTTATGGTCCATTGTGTGTTTAGGGAACACGATTCATGGACAGGCCTGGATATTTTATTGAAACCTGTGAAATAACAGACTTTAGACCGCCTGGGCACCTACATCCCACTGTAATCCTTGGAGTAGGGGTTGGTGCTGAAAGACCACCATCCTTCCCTAGGTTTTTCTCTACTAAGGAGAGACCACAGGGCATCACGGCTGCCTGCTGGGACCAGGGACGGTTCAGGAAGCTTTTCCATGCAGCTCTTTGATGGCTTTCTGAAATTCCTCTTTGCTTTGATTTACATTGAAATTTATATGCGCCTAGCTTGTGTTTTGGAGCTTTGAAGTGTACTTCAGGTAGCAGCAAAGGGGTGGCAGATATTAAATGAATAATTAAATGAAGAGAAGCAGTTAGTACAGACACAAACCAGAAAGCTATACAAAGAAATGATCCCATCGCTCTTCTCATAAAGATAAAACACGTTCCTTATGCAGATGAGGATATTTGGCTTTCAGGAATTCAGATGGGATTGACTTAGTTGAAATAACAAATAACAAGTATGGCCAAGAAAGAAGGCAAGAGCTTCTGTTTGTGTAGTTGAAGGAGCACTCTTCCTCTGGCAGGATGGCTTGCACTGCAGTGGCTCTCGTGCCCACCAAAACCGGAGGGGATCGTGCCTCTGGGTACAGCTAACAGGGAAACCTGGGGTGGGAATCAGTGCGTCAAGTGAGAGTATGGTTGCTTAAAATTCATCGGAGCAAAGCAGCACTTTGCAAGCGGTCGTGCAGGCTGCGCATCTCACGCTACCGATCACCTTCAGGGAGACACCCCGAAACCGCGAACCTCCTCCCTTCCTACCACTAGTGAGGTGCACCCTGCGGCACGAGCGCCCGAGTTCGCAGGGCCTCCTCGCTGCAGGACAATCACGATTAATGAAAAAATGAGGACATGGATAAATAAAGGGTTTGTATTTTCTTCTTGCTGGTGAAAACCTGTAGCTGCAAATACATATGCAGAGCTGCCCTGACTGATAGATCCATCAGGGCTTGCTCTTCTCCAGGATTTAGCTGTCAGCCCGTCAACGGCTGCTGCTCAGAGGCTGAATGTTGTTTCTGCTCCCACAGTCATCAAATCTTCAGTCAACCCCAGTCTGGCTGGCTGCTGTAATCCTTCACCACATCAGCTGTGTCACCCTCTTTCCCCTTGACGGGGGCCCTGGGATGGGAGGGGAGCCAGGCAGGTACCGCTCCCCATCCTGGGTGCCACCAGGCCATACCTCGAGCACCTCCCAGGACAGATGGCACTCAAGAAAACCTGGGAGAAAGGAAAAAGTATTTTTTTTATTTCCATAGGGCTGTTTTTCAAGCATTCAAAAAGTGCTGGAGGTGGACCCGTGGCTGCAAAAGCAGTAAAATTTCTTAGGTTTGTTAGCAGTAGTAATGCAGGAGAATGTATAATTCTTTTTCCAGGAGAAAGTATCATTTTAAGGGAAATTTTTTAAGGCAACATCTAAAGAAAAAGATTAAATAAAATCCTTGAAGCAAGGAAGGAAGCATTGCACTACAGTAATAAAATTACTTTGCTTCAACCCTTCCACGGTGAAATACTTGGCTTATTCTTTTGTTGTTCTGAAATTCATTTAATGTTAAAAAAAGCCCTGTCAGTTGTTGAAATGACAACAAATGCTTTGACAGGCATCAAAGGATCTGCTCGTCTTTCTCAAGTTTAGTTTCATAGGAAATTCCAAAACTTGTTGGTTTTCATCCAGCAGAGAATAAAAGCCCATTGCAAAACCGGGGAATTCCCCACAAAAATGGAAATTCCAGCTCCCACACAGCGCTAGTTACTCTCATGAGCTTTAGTTTCTTGCCTGCACACTCCCTGGTTTCCCTCTGCTTCCCTGGACTCCCTGATGTAAATGCACAAAGGCACCGTGCTGCCCCGCCACGTCTGCCCTGCTGCAGCCACCAGCTCCTGGGAAAAGCTCCAGCTCAGAAGAGCAAGAAGGGACTGGGAGGTCATCGAGCATGAGAGAAGGTGCCCATGTTTCTTTGTTTTGCCACCAAAAGCAGTCCAGGAAGAAAGCAGAATGGGGCTGGCAGTTTGGCCAAATGCGGTCATGAAGGCTGGGGGTGTGCTGGGTTTGTCCACCAGGAGGGGACACCTCCTCCAACCTTGCAGGCAGACTGAACTAAAGTTTGGGCAAATTGCAAAAGGGGAAAATCAATGTCCTGCTGGAACTGCGGCATGACCCAAGCCTGGTTCCTCTTAGGTTTGTCCCTGGCACGAGTGTGCCCACATGGATCCTCTGCCTAGGCAGCAATGAATTCTTCTCTACCTAGGCAGCTCTATCTACCAAATGAATAGGATTACTCCTATTGCAGCTTATCTCCACTCTGTAGTTAGATTATTTGTTGAGGGATAGACAGACTGATGTTGAAGCACTTGTGGGAAAATCGCTTTTCTCCCTCCCCAGCATGACCATGCCAGCTCATCCTCTTGAAAACTTGGCCAGAAGGGGATTGAATGTAAAATTATTTAGCACTGCATAAAAAAATCCATGGGAAAACCTTTTCCCCATCTCTAGTGTTTGGTTTTTTTCTGTATCTGGTTTCCACACTTCAGCATCATACACAGAATTGCTTTCCATGGAAAAATCATACCCAACACCAGGAAAATCAGCTTTCTGCTTTTACAAGTGACAAAGCTGCTTGCCCAGGCCAGGAGGTTTCCATCCCAGGCTTGCATTTGTGTGGGCTCACCGTGGCTGCACCCGGGCGTGCAGCAGCAGGGAGACATGTCCTTCATGGCCCACAGATCCCCAGCACATCCAGGTCCTGTGTGCACTTCAGAACACCCATACATTTGTATTTTATTCCTTGGCACATTTTGGGCCTTTTGCAGCAAAATATTCCAGCATGAAGCTTCCCTTTAGCATGAGAAAGAGGTTGCATAAAAGTCCGATCTGGGGATCCACTTTGCTGTCCTTCAAAACATGCTTGCATCATGTATATGATTTTTACATAGTCCTGGCAAACATTTCTGGGCACTGCTGCAGCATGCTCATGAGCAAAGAGTATCATCACCTCCAGGAGCATCCCTCCTGGTCCCACACGCAGGTTACACCACTGAGTCCCATCACCCAGTGACAAGGGAATGCACCGGCATGCAGACCTTGGGCAGGACGTACTTCTGGTCAGGGACAAATAAGCAGCTGTTACAAAGAAAAAAAGAAAAGAATTGGGAGAGAGAAGGGGAAAAGTAATGAAGTGAAGGAATAAAATAATTTGATATGACAGAAAAACAGTTCTTGACTGTTAAAGTAGAACACGATCTAGTTTGGTTTCTAGTTGTATCTCCTGCAGTTCACAGACTGACTCATGTCAGAGCATTGCCAGTTAATATAAAGGGATATATTCTTGAAGATATGTGATTGCCTGAAATTTTCATAATGAATAAAATTCAGATTGGGGCCTCTATTGTTACGCTGCTGGATCATCCTGGCGGTGACATACTATGCAAAGAAGCTAGAACAGGCTGAAGTCACACAAACCTGTACTTTAAAATTAGGAACTCATCAAGTTTGTCTCAGATAGGGGCTCCCCTGCAAGATAGATACCCTCAAAAGTACTCGGTCACTGGCAGCAAGGCAACTAGTCAGGATTCAGATGGATGGAATTAAGACTGGGGCTAACGAGTCCTATTTCTGCTTCCTAATGGAAATGCCCAGGGAGACTGAGGGCTGTAGGACAGATAGGACTCTTCTGGCTCATCAAATCAAACCTCCTTTGCCTCCAGTGCCTCACCACCTAGCGCTGCTTATAAAGTTACTGTGGTTTAGACCCAAGTGGATGTGGGACCTCGTACGCTGGGTCAGAGGCTGCCCTGAGCCCACTGGGACCCTTGGTGAATGCCCAGCTGAAGTGCACGCATGGCAAGCTGCTATCAGTTTGCTCTCGTGACAGCGCTGGTTTGCAGTTCAGAAGGGTTCTCAGCCTTCCCGTGCTTGCTCTTGAGGTACATAGTGCTCACAGCCCCTCTCATCAGGCTTGAAATGCCCCCTCCATCAGAGTCCTCTCTAAACGGGGAAGAGTCACTCCCCCAGCCACCCAGCAGACATCTATGCTGACTCCAAGCGGTCTTGTTTGCCTTGGGCACGGCTAAGCAGAGCAGACAAGGGTTCACCAGGGCTTCAAATGAGGCTTTGTGCCCCCTGTGCCAAACATGGGGTATGCCGACCTGCCCCACGCTAGCACCACAGCAGAGACACAAGGACTTTTTTTCTCCTCCAGCTTTCCCACCACAGGTTACTGCAGACATTGCTATCACCCTGCCAGGGTACTCATTGCACACTGTGCTGTTTCATTGCATCCTGTTTCTTCTGCTCTGGTCCTCAGAGTGAAATGATCAGGGCTCAAGCCTTTGGCAGAAGACAATGATTTGGAAGAATGAGGTGCATCACCAAACTTTGCAAGTTGGGAATGTCTCGCACATAGGAATGGATATTCTCCACTGGATGTGGCTAGCCCCTTGCATTATACCCAGTTCCAGGTGCTATGAAGCTTGAAGACACATGGACCATGAAAGCCCTCATCTTGAGGGATGGGCTTTCTCAGGGGAGATCAGTGCACAAGCAGGACTAAAAGCCTGGTGGACTGATGAAGCTTTTAGTGCTAGACAAATACATCTAACTTGTAGTGTCTGATGCTGAGGGTACATCCACATTCCTCATATGTTTTGCTGCTGTGACAGGAGTTTAATGTTTAGATTAGGTATTTTCTTTATAAGAGTAGTTGTTTTCATCTGTTTATAAGGCACACCTGGAATACTTAAAGTGAGCAATTAGGATAATTAATTTCTTTAGGATAACACCAGAAAGCCCCCAGTGAGGGTGAGGACGCTATGATTTCAGGTGTTGTTCAAAGATAGGGCAGACTGTTTCTGCTCTACCTTGTAGCATGTCTCTTGTTCATTATTTATTAAGGTAAACAGCAGTCAATCTCCTAAATAAACGCAGGACAGAGATTAAGTAGGAGCTGAGGATTTGGCTCACTGATGTTGCTGCACAGTCAGAGCCAACACCATGGAGAGTTGTCCCCGAGAACAGAGCTTCCTTCCAAATGAAAAGCCCAGGGAGAGCTGATGGGCTCTGCAGTGTCCCTTAGAGATTGCTGGGGCGTGTGAACGGCTGCTTCACTGGCAGCAGAAATGTTGCGTCCCACACCACCGTAGTGGGAAGCACGATTCATGTGGACTGAGCTGAGCCAGAAGTAGGAAGCCTGGGGCTCGCAACCTCCTGCCGATGCAGAGCTGCTCTGGAGTCCTGCTGAGTGGGTTTTCTTCTGTGGAGAGGGTTGTGGCACTGGACTCCTGCTCTACATAGGCAGTAAAAATGAAATAACCTGCAATAAAAGCAACCTGGCATGGTATTTATGAAAAAACTTGCCACATGAACAGTGGGTTTAGATTTAAGCCTTAACATAAAGGACGGTTTAGCCCTTAAGTGTCCTGCTCAAATGCCTCCTATGACATTGATATCCAAGAGTGATTTAGACCTCTGACTTCCCAGTCAGGACTTATAGCCTGGCTGAGGAGCAGAGCCTGTATTCAGACCATAATCTATAGGTACTTCCCTAGGGTGTTTTGATGGCTTCTCTTTATTGACCACGTAAGCAGGTAGGGTCTAGGAACACTGGATAATTGTGGTTTGAATTGCTGACTACTCTCTCAAACACAGACTCCAGAGCAGCCACCAGTGCCAATTGTCAGTGCCATAGAAAATGCCCTGCATAACATCTTAGTCTCTTTTTGAGACATTTGTCTAACCCAAGGCACCATTGATCTGAACAGAGGTTCTTAAATAATGATTTTCCCCAAACAGAACTCCAAATAAAATTCCACTATTAAAACCTTAATAATTGCCTAAACAACTTTAGCTCAATTGCCAGCTCCAGCTGAACAGACCCTTTGGGATGTTAGGGAATTATAGCTAATGCAAACAGAACTCTGATGTATTTCTTCACAATATTGTGTTAAGTAAAATCCTTGAATTCCTCCAGTGTTGTTTTAAAGAACTGCATGTGATAAGTCAACTTGGTTATGTGCTTTGTGAAAAATTGCCAAATATCCCACAGGGCAAATATGAAAAAGCAGCAGAGAAGACATTCTGAAGAAATGAGACTTTATTGACTTTTTTGTCCCACCTTCAAAGGCCATCAGTCAAATATTGTTGAAGATTGCCTTTTCACAATTTCATTGCGATTCCAGAGGGGGGGTAGTAAAGTGAAACTCATGTTGGCATATTATTGATTGTGTGATTTTTCTTTTTCGAACCAAAAAAGAAACAAAGCAAGAGAGAGAACAGTGACGGAAGCAAGGAAACAATGAGAGTTCAGAGATTCAGTCCCTTCTGATATCAATGAGTGCTGGCACTGGTCTATCACAAGAACAGGTTTCACACAGAAGAGAAATAAGACGGAAAAGCAAAATTCACCATCAGGGATTCTTCTGAGAAATCAAGAAAATCTGGATCCCATACTTGGGTTTTATAGTTTGGGTTTTTAAGTCAAGAAATAATGAGTAGTGACACAGGTATCTATTTAGTGTACAGTATATTTTCTTGATCTTTTCTCCTTTGCAGTTGCCAAACACCAGTGTTCCAGCGGTTTACTCTGTGCCATATCATGTTTGTGTTTTGCAAGTGGTATGCCTTGAAGAGAAAAACCAGCACATGATAAACCTATTAATTCACAGAGGACCACCCACTGTGGGAGCTGAAGTTCAGCAGCAGCAGTCCCACCGATGAGTCAGTGCACAGGGCACAGCTGTCCTTCAACTCCTCTGCTCCCACCAGCGCATCTGCTGCACAGTTTCATTGGCTTTCTCCGTTTATCTGACCAGACAGAAGTAGGATCTGCTCTACCATCTTGTTTCTACCACCCTCTCCAAACCTTCTAAAGTCTCAAATCGCACACTCCATAACCAGGGGCCACTTGTGATTATTCTCTTAGCTGTATGTCTCATACTTCAACAGACAGAAGTTTTCTTTCTTCTAACTGTTTAGACTGCATATAGACTTTATCATCTTTTTATCCATTTATATCTATTCTTACCTATTGCCAGTATAGTCCCTATCTCAAACAACTTACAGTATGAGCTTGAGAATAGAGATTCAATTCCTTCCGTGCCTCCAATGCCTTTTCAGCTATTAATTGTTAAGGACTGCTATGACTGATGCCAGGTGAGGATCCAACACTGATAATTCACAGAAGCAATAATTTTTAAATGCAGTCTCCTAAGTGAGTTTGTGATGTGAGCAACAACAGAAGAGGAGGAACTGGGGAGAGCTGGGTGCTGAGGAGGTGGCAAGGGATGCCAAGGATGAACGAAATTCCATGTGAAAGGGTAAAACTGAGGAGAGTCCAGGCAATAAATAATCTGAGGTAGCTTGTGCTAAATTATAGCACCCCGATGTGGGTGAATTGCTGCCTTGAGGTGGTGTCACAGGTGAATCCAAAATGTGCAGGGGCCTCTAGAAGTTTTCCTAAGATCCTGTTTCCAGATGTTGCTTCTCAGGGTTTGGGTCCAGCTGGAGATGGGACAACATGAGTTCAAATGCTGCCAGTCATGGATGCTTGTTCCTGGAAGGCTGTGAGAAGCTGTTTTTCTTAACGTTTCAAATGAAACGTCCTTGAAATGTTGGTAAGTGTGACAGTGTGATGAAAGGGATTTACAGCAGAGTTGCCTGGAATGTGTAGGAGGGGACAACAACAAGCAAGGGATGAAGCAAAGAAAGCAAGCAGAGCTGCAAATGAGAGAAAATATAGAGTTTATTTATTAACACAGAATTTAAAATCCCGCTAATAATCCAGTTGTTCACTGTTACACCAGAATATGTGTTATACATCAGTGTCTCTTGCAAGGCTGTTTCTCTTAGTGGTGAGAGCCTTTCTTTCCTGCTGGACTTCAAATCCGATTTCCAGATTATCTTCATTACTTTCCAACCGAGTCAAGATACTTGAATGTTTCTTTTGGAATTGTCCAAAATGAGCTTTTTCTTCTTTTCTTGGAGATTCACTTCTATTTCTGTAGAGGGTTCATGAAGTGCCTCATCTCAAAATCTTCTGCAGCTGACTAGCTTCAATGGCAGCTTAGCACACAAAAGGCTTTGTCCGAACAGACCCTTGGCACTGCTTCGGATGAAATGCATGAAACGATCTATGTGAAACTGCCCGATCAGACAAGTATTCTCCAGTAAACTTAAAGGGAGGAGAGTATCCAAGTTCCCTGGACAACTCTGAACAATTTTGCTATTCTGTGGTGGCAGTGGCTGACAAGAAAGGAAGTGAATGATGGGGAGATGCATTGAGCTGCTTATCTCTGTCATGTCTTGATTAATACAACAGAAAGGCTGAAGCTGTAATTGAACACAGGGTCCTGTGCTGAAGTCACTAATGGAAACGTGCTTTGATGGGAGGAGAACAGACAGGCCAAGCTGGATTTAGTATGCGAATACTGCTAAATATTATGTTTACATAAGTGTTAAAGAGAAAAAAAATGAGAAAAGAAAAATGGGCTCTTCTCTGGGTTTGAAATATTAAACAGAGGCTAAATGATCAGTTCTGAGCTCTGAAAAGCCTGCTTATCTGAATCACTGAAGAAATGAAGACGTGAACCTTATTTAATGTATTAGTTCCTGGAATGGGACTTTGGGCTTTTCACTGTGCAAAAACATTCCCTGAAAATAACTGCTTTATCAGTGGGAGTAGCACCATCCAGAGTTAACTCCCTGCTGAAATCAGTGTTCCCTCGTGAGAGGTCCAGGACAGTCCTTGGCTCTTGTGAGTGGTTCTCCTTCTTTGTGCAGAGATGCTTAAAACAGGGAGACTCTAGCTGGGTGACAGCTATAGTTCATGGGACTGGACTTATTTGTATGCTGGGGAATGAGCTGATCGCTCTACTTTTGCATGAGCTGATTTATTTTGTATTCTTGTTATGAATGTAATTCCTTAAGGGGAAAGACTTCCTGACTGCAGTTATATTTGCTCTTATTACAGAGCCGTTCCCCATCTCGTTGTGCTTAATTTACTTTCCTAATATTGTCAAGTTGCTCTCAAAATTAGAATCCAAGTTTTAGTATACCAAAAATATCAAGCAGGACTCTCCAAAGTACAAGTAGTCTGAAGCCAGTGTAGAATCACCACCCTGGAGACTAGTGAATTACTGGAGAGAATCTTCTTTGAAAAAGATAACGAATAATAGAGCTATTTTTGGATGTTCTTTTAAAATCAGTGGCTGTCTAAGAAGGATGACTTATAGCACAGGCTTCATTGTAACTGGAAAATGGATCCATCCACAGAGCTCAATCACACATATATCACACAGGCTGACAGCTCACATTCTATTATCTTTCTTTAATGCTGCATTTCTAAATGATAATTATTTTAATGGGTGATTATTCTAGTTTTGAGCAGTTCAAGGAATTTCTGATATGGGCAAGCTGGTGTAACTTTTAAAAACCTTTGCTTCATATAAATTTGTCCTATAATTGGTCACATAACTCTCTGTGATACAATCCCTAGAAAATGATCTGAGTAAAACCTATCATTTTGTCTCCTTTGAGATACTTAGATCCATTAGACAAGGTTCTCCATTCTCTCTTTAATTATTTGTTCTGGCAATAAAACCTTTGGTGGTGGTTTAAGAAATAAACCTGGAGTTCTAAAACTCCCAGTAGGAACTGTGGTGAATATAATTTCATTATACATAGCATAGAAAACATATTATTCTATTTGCTGAACCCTTTGTGGTCTGTTGGGAGAGTCCCAGAACAGAGAGAGGAAAATGCCTCCTTCTATGGGTTGCAAATTGGATCATATCTAAGTTTTAATTTTGAGCTCTGAGACACCCATGCCAAATGAGTCACTGGCCAGATGAAGGAAAAATACAACAGACTCCAATTTTCTTTTCTGTTTGTCAGTCTTGCCCTACCCCTATTTTGGATGTGGGACAGACAGATGCTTGTATAAACCTTCTCCATTCTGCAGGGAACAACAGAAAGCAACTGCCTGGGCACAGGAGCTGGTATTTTGGTGGTCATTGGATAAGAAAGGCATAACCATGTCTGTCAGGAGAGAGATTCCTGTAAGGGGAAATGTCCTTGCCAAGCAAACTGCAGCAATGGATACCCAAGGAAGGAGAACATATGCTTTTCAAGAACCACCATTGCATGGGAAGGCTCTGGGGCAACTGGTGCCTCTGCTTCTCATGGTAAAGACTGGGGTGGAGGTGGATATATCTGTGTTGGATATTTTCCCACTTACTGCCATTATGAGGTAGGGGATTACCCAAGGGTTTTCCCTGTTCTGAATGGTCATGAAGGCAGGTGTGCGAATCTGTGATAAACACATTGGGAAAGGGGAGCTGCTGCAAACCACTGCGTTCTCTCCTTATGGTCATGGGAAGGAGGGAAGATGGGTCAGGATACGGTCTTGTCCTGTTTCTTACAACCCAGAGAGGGTGGCAGGCAGGGGGCAAGGCCAGGCGACGCAAAGCGAGGCAAGGCAAGACATGATGAGGGGAAGAGTATATGATTTCCAGGTAGAAAATAAGACAGATGGGATCTTGACATTTTCTTTGACTTGTCTCTGAATGTACATATCAGCACCAAAGACTACACTGGCCCATTTGGTATTCAGGAGGTCTGCAGTGTCCACAATATCCATCATACCATTCCTATCCTGGCTACTTTCCCATTCCTGATGACAATATATATATATATCACAAATTTGTGATAAACTAGAATAAATGTATTGATAAAAGAGGACAGCCTTCCCTGTCACAGTAGGACATGGTAAGTAATAATACCTTGTATGTGTTATCAGCTCCTGCTAGACAGACCTTCATCGTCTTCACCTCTGTCTCAATGTGCTCTCCAAATCAGGAAATCTCACAGTGACATGGTTAACGCTGCAGCCTTTGTGAAAAGTCAGCTCTCTTCTGGCATGCTGTGTCTTGGAAAGATGGACTTTATGTGATTAAAACCAGTATTAGGAAAAAAAATCATCAAGTGTGGCCAGCTTAGGACAGTATGATACCAGTCAGACATGAAAAGACATTGCTGCCTGTTCAGGTGAAACGAGTCTGCTCCTGTTCATTGACAAGGACGTTTGGAGAGGGCTGATTGCCTGAATGGTTTGGGGTCCTCTGTTGTTTCCAGACACCTGGCAAGTAAATTTAGATACAGCTCAGAGAAGAGGTCTGGCCCTAAGACAGTGTGTGGTTACAGACCAAGCACTCTGCAGTGCCTTGACATCCCCCGTGCAGCCCTGGTAATGTTTCAGCCTGCATGGCTCTTGGATGAGCAAACAGTACCTCTTTGTCAGCTCTCCAGCAGGACGAGTGATCTTTTGTTGGCATTGCTTGATGAGACTCATTCAATGTCCTGAAGGGCAGAGCTCCTTTGATCATGTTTCATCAGCTTGCTTGGCAGAGCAGATTTTGGCCAACTTCTGATCAGTGGCTGGTAATGCAGTCCTAATCAGCAAGCAGCCAATTCTGCAACCAGATGTTGGCCTCTGGCTTCAGCCACTGGGATTCTTGAGAGGGCATTTACTGTGGCAACAGTCTTACCCCGGGCCTCCAGGACCACAAGTTACTGCCTCGTCGTACACATCTGGATTCACTGCACTCCCAGTGAGAGCAACTTGGGACATCCTGACAGGAAGAACTGCTTGTGGTCAGCTGTGAGAGCTACACAGAAGCCTGTGGTGAAATCTCAAAAGCAGTTAAACACTCAGTCAAATGCCAGAATTGCTTTTTTAATCTGCAAATGTATTTTCCCTCTGAAGGATAGTTTTCCTGAGGCATACGCCATCAGTCCAGTCTCACCATGTCCTTCTTCCCCAGTAGAAGAGCTCCTCTTCCATGTCACAACGTCACATTTATGCTGGCAGAAAACAGGTGAGCTCTAAGTAGATCTAATGATTGTCTTGTAACATAACTCCTTCTATGCACGCCTTCACTTCCATTTCTGCACTTCAGTCAAAGCAGAGCAATTCAAAGATTGCAAAGTGCCAGCCATTTTGGGATACCTTTTTTTTCCAGTAAGTTGGTCCCACCCAGTTAAGAGTTCAGCTCTGTGGTGCTGCCAGATCCACCTGCTCTGCAGATGGCCTCAGCCTGCTCTTGCCAGGGGAGTATTGGACGTGGAAGCGAGTGCTTTCTCTTGTGAATCCACATCTGCTCATGTTCAGGTGAGTCCAGGTTCTTCAAACGGTCATGGCATTTTTCTCAGATGATCACAGAGAACCTAGACAATAAGGCCATGGACTAGGAGAGGCTGTTTGTGTGGCTATCACCATTTTCAGTCCTGTGACAACAAAACACATCACATTACAGCTCTAAATAGCACTGCGTGATGTAAGGCAGCTCTTCTGCAGGAACAAAAGCTGTGCGGGGTCCGTGGACCAGCCATGGCTTTACTTTAGCTTCTCAGCTTGAGCTGGGATTCTCATTAAGCCTCTGTCATGTGCCTACTTCTTCGCTTAAATTACAGCTTGGCAGCAGTATTGAAAAGGCTTTAACTCAACAGATGTCTTCCTGTGTGGACACCATCTCAAACCATGCTGGTGGCCTGGACACTGACCCCGGCTGCAGGGACTGCTTTGGTACATATAATTTCCTGCCAACAGGGAAGGGCTCGTACTGAGCCAGGACAGATTTGTACCTCTTCTCAGGAGTACCTGTCCCTATCGCAGTCTTGGAACAGGCTGTCCTGTCCCTGTATGAAATTTCTCTATTCCAGTGATTTATCCCCTCTTCTCCCAAGAGGCAGATGTGTGTCTAATGGCCCTTATGCCCTTTATAATCTGAGCCATTGAAATAAGGCAGCTACTGCTGCACCAGATGCATATAAAGGTTGTTTGGTTTTGCCTTACCGTCAATATGGGCTGCTTTTAGCTTGTTTGGAAAAGCTGCTGCAGATGCAGGTTAATGCTGACATTTCTTTAACTGTTGGCGTCAAGTAATAACATGGTTGATGTTGCCTAGGGGATTAGCTGGACCCTGCAACGTCTCCTGCTGCTTCTTGGTGCTCTTGGCTTGCGTATCTGCTGTAATTGCTTTCCCTGGCGTCAAATCAGTGTCAAGCTACGGCCTCTCTGACACCCAGTGAAGTCTCTCACAGCAAAAAATAAAAATAATTCCTGTAACATTTAATCCTGAAACCTGCTGGTGAATTCTCTGCACTGTGCTGGGGTGCACAGGGCTGTGAAAGTTTCTTCAATAGAATCAACCTCGTACTGAGAAAAAAAAAATCCTGTCTCTCATGAAATATTTATTCAAGTTGCCAGCATCAGCATTCTAGGATTTTGCTTTTTCAAAGTCATCAGCTTGAAGGAAAACACATTTGCAGCCCTTTGCTCACCAAATACAGAACAGTGTTGTTATGAGTTGTTTGTCAGCCTGATCCTTGCCTAAACTGCTTGAGTTTTGTTTTCCACTTGGTCTAATCATCCCCAGCCTTTAAATGAATTGTTCTGGAGCCAGTGTCTGACGTGGGAGCACCCGGACCTCGCAGGCATTGTTAGAGAGGGGTTCCTGCGGAGACCGTTCAGAGAACTCTCTCATTGTCTTCCCAAGTTTGTTTCCCCACTGTTGCCATATAGCATTTTCTTATTCAAATAAAAGCTGCCCATCTAGTCTGGTCTCTGCAGTGTGCTTCTAGTCAGCTTTTAGCAAACCAGCCCGAGGAAGTGCAGCACTTTCTGGGAAAAATCCCAGCAAACCTTTCTCCACTAGACAATAATCAAAGCTCGCACTCCAGCACCCTCTGGCAGGAGGGTGCAAAAATGGTATTACTGCAAAGGGGGAAGGAATCCCAGGAACACACAGAGAATAATAATAAGAGGAGACTCGTGATTAGGCATTCCTCAGCAATAACAGTGTTTTAGAGGCTCTTGCCAGAGCTACTTAGAGCATGCTGCAGTGCTGCGCAGAGTCTCCTGCTAAAAAGCTAATGATCAGCTAATGCTGAAAGGAGCAGACTCTGTCAGCTGTCTTAGCTCTGCGTGGTTACTGAACACCACGTGGTACCACATGCGAAATAAAATGGAAAATACCTCTGGTGGAAGAGGGAAGCCATTCAAGGAAAAGACATAGCACAAGGAGCTGCAGGCTCCGTGGCAGACACCACAGAGACAAAGCTTGTCATTTGGAAGGAGATGCAAAACCTGCAGCGGCTTCATCACTTTACAAATTGACAGAGGTTGCCAACAGCTCCAGAGTACTCATGGGTGATCAGCTCCAAACCAAACTGTATATTTGTTTATTTTAAATTGGATGCAGATGCCCGAATCAGCGTGGTGGCAGGAACAGCTTTGTTAACACCAGAAGAGACACTACAGATAACACAAGACATGCAGTACCCCTAGAGACTACATAAACTAATCTTTATCAAGGAAGGGTGTAAAATGCAAGCTCAGATAAGTACCAAAGCGAATGTAAATTTGTTACATCCAGGAATGTGTATGTGCAGGAAACTGAATCTCTTTATTATCTGGGAAATCTTATGTGCTGGATTTCAACAGAAAGATGGGCACCAAAGACATGAGACTCAAAGAAGTGAGAGATCAGAACTGGGGAACATAGAAAAACCTCTGCTGATGGAGAGATTTCAAAGGATTCCTGCAAGCATGTTGGAAGGGAGAGATTTCATGGCATGCAACGGGAATGTTTTCTTACGGGTATACCTGATGCGAGATATTTTTCTACACTTGATGCTCCAGCATCAGCAGGTCTCTGGCAAGGCCATAAAAAACCAGCACGTTTGTTCACATTCAGCACTCTGTTTGGGAGATATTATTTTCTCCAACTACCACTGAATTTCCATTCAGCAGTCCAGATGTTTCATCAGGTGGACGAAGCATCTTTTGTTTCTCTTACTGCAGGAAGGGATGGAGACTGCCCTCACAGGTCTTTCGAAGAGCACATCAAGCAAACAGCTATCAGGTGTAACACTGGTAAAGCTGATGCTGCATTTGGGCTAAGAACTTGACACAGGCCCCTTCGTTCTGCACTTTTTCGTACTAAAACCTGGGAAAACTCAGTACAAGAGATCATGCCAACGCACCAAGCTGCTCTGCCACAGCTGGAGCACTTAGGCTAAAAGCAAAGTGATGATAATGGAAGACAGCTGCAATATGCTTGTCCTACTGGATAGAAAGATTTACAGAAAAACCTGTGCCACATCTGCCTCAAGCAACACCTGAAAGCTGCACAATGCAGAGATGTCTGAAAAAATGGGATGCGAATCTTATTGAGATGGAGAAACTGAAGGAATCACTTGAAGTCCTGCTCTAAGGGCAATAGGAGGTTGGCTGAGATAGCTGTGGGCAGAGACAGGGGATGGGTTTGTCCAGGGTGCAGATATTTCAGCATAAATGCCAACACATACACCTCAGAAATGAATAGCACTTTTTAAATCAGTGATGTTGTTTATTTATGCTGGAAGCAATATGTTATGATCATCTCGATTGTTACTTGCTATTACATTTGGCTTGGAAAAAACAGGCATGGGGAGCTGCCTCTTCAAGGGAGCCTGGCAAGAGCCGGGCAGAAGAGCTGTGCTTGCAGAGATGTGTCATGCAGCCAGAGCGGCTGGATATCAGGCTTTGAAAGGAGCATGTCCCTGTCAGTGTCCTTTGCTAGGACTGATTGCAGAACATATTTAGCTTTCTACCATTTAAATGTACAAATGACTGTTCTGTGACTCAATTAATAGCTCCAGTGCTCCTGGCCAGGCTCTCTCCCTTGAAGGGCAACAGCCAGCTCTCTGTGACTATGAATGCTGCTCTAACACTGCAGGCTTGTTCTGATTTTCGTGATGTGGCACTCCAGACTCACGGTGTGAGCCGATGCTGGCATTCCAGCTGGCTCTCCTGGACCTGCCCACCCGCTGTGCTCCCTCTGCCAGGGCAGCATGTCCTGCATCCCCTTCCTCAGGGACAGACAAACTCTTCTCTTTGTTTTAGCGGAAAATTGCTACCATTTCTGATAGAACCAAAGTTACTAGGAATCGATCCATTGCCTCTGAGAAAAGGGTGTCCCAGCGGACATCCACCTCCTCTCCAGGCTATGGGATCCACTCTTGACTTCTATGAGCAATTCTCTGCCACCCCACCAAGTGCCTGTGGGGAAGGATCAGAGCCTGGTGCTCCTCCTGTCCTTGCAACACATGGTCACCAATGTGAACCGCTCCAACTGTATCATGCGTCCCTGCAGTCCCAGGACATCTGTTGCTCCATGGTGTCACAGGGCCAGCAGTTGCTGAGGCACAGAGAAGGTCTTGCCAGGCTCAGTGAACCCTGCTCAAGGTCAAGGCCACGTGGTGGGCCTCCAGAGGCATGGGGTTTCCCAGTGATGGAGACGTGTTTTCACATAACACTTCTTTGGCTTCCAAAGACTGGGAGAACCAAACAAACCAGACTTGTGAAAACATTGCATAAGGTAATTAGGTCTTTTCTGACTGAATTTCACTTTGGCAGAACCTGAGGAAGAAAACGCAACCTTTGAATACGGAGGAGGATGCTCTTCACTCAGGATTGCTCTTCAAGGCAACATCCAGGGAAGGTGGTCTCATGACACCAAGAGCCAGCCTTGGGACGGTTTGATTTCAGCAGGTGTCTCACGGAGTCGGCAGCCTCCCTGCTCAGCACCTGACCTGGCCAAGACTTGGGAGACTGCATTAGCCCCACCAGCACCTTTCAAACTGTTTGCATCTTGTTTAAGCCAACCCAAACACCTAGCCTCACCAGAGTACAGGCTTTGGGTGGGAACGGTTTTCCCCTTACATGTTTACTGCATTGCGCCACGGGTGTGACATAATTTCGGGTTGAGAAATACAACCACCACCTCTAAAGAATGCAACTGCTCAACAGTTACAGGGGTTGGGGTTTTCTCTTTGCTTTATTTTCATGTCAATAAGGGGGAGTTTGTAGGGGTTTTGTTGGGGAGTTTCTCCATCAGCCCAATGGGAAATTCCACCTTGGCTAGAAAATGTGAAAGAAATTAAGATCTACGGAGATACTTAGGTACCAACATCCACTGAAATAATGGGATTTAGGTCCCAAAATGTCCTTGTGGGTTCCTTTGGAGGAACCAGATCAAGCCGGGGAGAGAAGGGGCTGTCCTCCTTAAAGACAGCAGTGACTCCTGTTACAGGAGCCCTCCGTAAGCCCTGGGGATCCGGGAGAGGGGACACGGGGGTCTGGCTCAGGGGTTGCCTGAGGAGAAGGTGAAGCCCCAGCAACAATCACGCCTTGCCAAGGCCTGCACCCCGCGGAGCAGCCGCCCTTCCCCGGGCCAGGGTGGGGGCTGGAGGCGTCTGCCCCCCGGTCCCTGGTCGGCACGGCCGCCCGGCAGGGCAGGGGGAAAGCCCGGGAGCCGAGGCCGCACCGCGGGCCCGGCCCCGCCGACCGCAGACGGGAAGGCCCCGTCAGGCCGCACGGGGGCGCCGCAGGATGGCGCCTGCGGCCGGGAGGTGCCGCTGAGGGCTCTGCCGGCGGGAACAGCCGGGCGGGCGGGTAACTGCTCCCGGTTCCTGCCTCACAGATTCTGGGCCTTCAAGGTGGAAACATGCCCTTGATCGCGACATGGTCCAGTCGAGACCTAATACACGGCTTTTGAGGACAAGCTGAGAGAGCTGGTGGTTGTTCAGCCTGGAGAAGAGAAGGCTCTGGGGAGAACTTACAGCAGCCTTCCAGTACCTGAAGAGGCCTACAGGAAAGCTGGAGAGGGANTGGTTACATACCCAGCAAGCATCATACAGACCAGTCGCAGTGGGACAGTATGAATTTGGCTTATCACAGGCTGGCTGGGTTATCAGGAGAGTTGTTGAAATTCAGCAAAGGCCAGTAGTTCCTTCCCTACAGAGGATGCATGTGGAGCCCTACCATCTGAGTCAGGCTGTGGTCCTTTTCAGGAAGGGACTATCTAATTCAGGTAGGAAGACAGAAATAACAAAATTCATGTATTACTGCAAGGATGGAGCTGAAAAAAAAAAAAAGAGCAGCAGCAGAACAGGGGGCAGGGATGCATATGAGCAAGATGATGGGACCATAGAAACAAGATTTGAATATGGAGGAATATGCCACAGAAAAACATCTGTGGTGGCTGAGACTGCAGATTTGTCTTCCAAGGTACCCTGCTTCCAGCAACAGCTGTGAGGAAGTACACAGTGAAAAGTAAGAGCAGCGCAAGTATATGTATAAATATTTGCTGAACTCCCCTGGGACT
>VXBL01008184.1:98866-161695 GCA_013400195.1 Aramus guarauna
AGGTCCCTTCCAACCCAAACCATTCTATGATTCTAATTATTTGCATTGTAATTAGCACAGCAACAGAGGTCACAGTCACAGTCTCCTCGTGCTGTGGCTTTCCTGGCTTTTTTTCCACAGACCTTGGTTACATACCCAGCAAGCATCATACAGACCAGTCGCAGTGGGACAGTATGAATTTGGCTTATCACAGGCTGGCTGGGTTATCAGGAGAGTTGTTGAAATTCAGCAAAGGCCAGTAGTTCCTTCCCTACAGAGGATGCATGTGGAGCCCTACCATCTGAGTCAGGCTGTGGTCCTTTTCAGGAAGGGACTATCTAATTCAGGTAGGAAGACAGAAATAACAAAATTCATGTATTACTGCAAGGATGGAGCTGAAAAAAAAAAAAAGAGCAGCAGCAGAACAGGGTGCAGGGATGCATATGAGCAAGATGATGGGACCATAGAAACAAGATTTGAATATGGAGGAATATGCCACAGAAAAACATCTGTGGTGGCTGAGACTGCAGATTTGTCTTCCAAGGTACCCTGCTTCCAGCAACAGCTGTGAGGAAGTACACAGTGAAAAGTAAGAGCAGCGCAAGTATATGTATAAATATTTGCTGAACTCCCCTGGGACTGCTCTTTCAATTTCTGTCTCTTTTCAGTTCAGGGGATTTCCTGAGCCCAATATAGTTTATCTGTAGCTCTGACAGACCCCTCTGCCAAGCACTCATCCGGTGTGCCTGCACATGTTTTACATCTTGAGCACCATTTGCTGAAGGGCCCCACAGACCCACCAGGCACCGTGAGAAGGGCTGCTCCTTCTTAATTTTGAAGCTGTCTTAGTGTTGTTTGACAGCTCCTGGTTCTTGTTCTGGAAGAGAAGTGAACGCCCTCTCTATTGACTCACAGGATCCACCTTTCCCACTCATCATTTTGCAGCTCTGTTAGCCCATCTTCTGAAGTCAGTCATCTCTTTCTGAAGCTGAACAATTCAAGCCTACTCAGCCACTCCTTAAATGTAAATCATTCCATATCTTTAATGTTTGCTGTGCTCTTCTCTGAACCTTTCACATTCTAGTATCTGCTTTTGGAGATGTAGGCACAGTTCTCAAGACGTGAGCAAACCAGAGCCAGAACAATGCTTTCTGTACTGTTCTCCCTTTTCTAATGTTCCCCTACATTGGATTTGTCTTCTTGATCATTACTGAATGATGATACAGTGACAGATAATAAAGCAAGCTGAGACAAAGTAGGAAGAAAATAGAATGAGTCGAGTCAAAATCCTCTGGGAAAGGATGGTGAAGGGGTAAAATGAGATGGTCTTAGAGGCTTCTTTTATAAAACCCTAGACCTTAATGTCTCTTTAATGCCAAGAGTAAATATTACTGTGAAGTGTCAATATGCAAGAGTTTAATGTTCCAGCTGCAAGGATAAAGGAATGTGATATTACACTTCCTTGTTCCCACAAGCCAAAAGGGATGTCTTCTGGATGTAGTTACAGTAGTGAATACATTATAGAAGAACTAGTTACAGTAAATAATTTTGGATCAGAGTGTTGATAGCATTTAAATGGAATGGGAAAAAGAGTACCATACCTGGAAGTGTTCAAGGCTAGGTTGGATGGGGCTTTAGGCAGCCTGAGCTAGTGGAGGGTGTCCTTGCCCATGGCAGAGGGGTTGGAACTAGATGATCTTTGAGGTCCCTTCATCATTCTATGACTCTATGATAAAAATATCTTCTTGGGTTTTGTTTTTTGGGGTTCTTTTTTGGTGTTTGGTTTTGGTTTTTTTTTTCCACAGGGAAAATTTCAAGAAATTTAAGAAAAGTAGAGTGGCGTTTACTGGTTTGACAAGCTCAGGGTTTGCATATGAAGGAGTACAAGTTTACATCAGAGGTAGAAAATCTTTCTGGAATTTGCATGCTAACCAAGGGAAAAACAAATGAGGAAGTTCTCCAGAGTTACCTGGATGAATGATTGCCCAAAGAAGGATGCTAGGTGTAAACAGTCTATGGGAACAGATAAAGAGGTCAGTCGGTCTAGGCAGCTATGTTCTGAAGGTCAGAAAATGTAGGAACTCAGCACCAAGTGCCAAAGTTTGTAAGTCCCGAATACTTTATTTCTGAGGATTTATTTTTTACTGGTTTTAAATATGCAACTCAAATTTCACTAAAAAGCCCCACCAAAATTCCCTGAAAATTAAAACTAAGCCACCTGTTCCACAACACATGGCAAGTCCATTTGAATCCAGCCTACTCCTCAACTTTTTAATAAATGTACAAAGCCAAAAGGACAACACATGTCACAGACACTGTGGTTTTCCCGAGAAAATTGTCTTAGCATTTCTCAGTATCCTCTGGCGTGTCTGGATGTAGCCTTTTCAATGCTTTCCTGTGAGTGATATCATTTCATAGCTTGGAAAATGCTAAATGACTTTGCCAGAAACAATGATCTTTCAAGAGCAGAAAGTACAAAAGTCTTTTTCATCTCTGGTGCTTTCAGAGAGCACAAACCACATGAATTATACTAATAATTTCCAATAAAATCATGGTCTGCTTCCCCCTAAATAAACATAAGACTCTGAAGGAAATCCACTACACCCATTAAATCCTAATGGGAAAAAGAAAAAAAAAAAAAAAAGAGGGAGAACATGAATGAGAAAACTAGCCCAAGTATTATCAGGTGAAAGAACAACTTTGTTAAGAATGGGACTAACCCAAAGCAGTAACAGGATGTTAGCTTCGGTTATTTTAAGAAAAGATTACAGAGAAAAGGGTGGGATTGAGGGTGGTGGCTTCAGATAAAAATCTTCTACAAATGAGTACAAAAAGCTTTCCGTTACACTACCTCCCACAGCTTTGGCCGAACGCATTCCAAGGCATGTCTTTAGATTTATAATAAAATTAGGAAAACGCATAGAGCATGCTTCTTGCCATTTCACTGGCCTAAGCCTAGAGTGACTCCATTCTTGGCAGTCACATCTCTCCTTGTTTTCAGTATTTCAGGAATAAAATTAGGCTGAGAGGACTTTAAAATCCACCATCTGATTCAAAGGTGACCTCTTGGCCCAGATCTTGTTGCATCAGCTTTGTTTGATGCACTACCTTTGATTCCTTGGTCCCTCAACTATTGCTGAATTCATCAATGCACAAGCAGAGAAAAAAGAAATGGAATAAACCAGAAAGGATGAAACATGAGAGCATCGCAGGAAAGAAGATCCTCCCACTGAAATGGAAATACCTGTTTGTAATTATCCTTCAATAATTTTATTTGCCAGAGGTTATTATTGTAAGGCTGAATAACTTGGGAAGGAGCAAGTCACTCCCACAACCAGCCAAGAGGAGGAAAAGAGACAGATTGTCAGGGTTCAAGTGATTTATTCTGTGTACTGCAAGAAGATGCATTTTAAAACTGCTTTACAGACTCATCTGTCACTAGGATGCATCAGTGAACATGCCATTAATTATGAACATAAGGGTCACTAAAATGCCTAAGTTGAACATCATCTTCCTCAAACGCAACATACGTCCCCAGAGGGGACTGGGAGTTCCAAGGGTGGAATTCCACCCTCCAGCCCATGGACTGTCTTGGTGGGCTGCAATGCAGCTTCTCTGCAAGCAGGACTGTGGAGCCTTCAGGACCGAGTCTTCTGCCATAGGTGGCAAATACTCAGCATATGCCAACTGAGCAGCACCTAGCAGGGCTGCTGCCAGCATTGCATCTAGAGAGGCATTTATGAGAGAGCATCTGCCAGCTCCCAGTAAAATTCAAATGCTGTGGGAATTGGAAGGGACCGCCTCTCCCTGAGTCCTGATATCAGCAGCATTTTGGCTCTTTGAAAGGCGGTGTCTCTTTGTTCTAATGCTTTCTTCCAGCACACTTAGTTCTAATTTGGAAAAGGAAAATCCAGCCTGGCAAACCACTCTTGAAAAGCAGGAGGGCTCTCTTCCAGTCCCTGAGCATGGGAAATAGGTGCAGCTTCCAGATCCTCCTCTCTTGCTCTGATGTTTTACCTCCGGGACATACATTGTACCCAACTGTGGAGTTTGTGATGCCTTCTGCTGGAGAGCAGGGCCTAGCTCCTTGCTCCGGCACCATGCAGTTGGCGGGTTTGTGTGTGCTCATGGAAGGGAAGGTAATCAGTCAATGCTGTAGCCACCCACATGATGCTGAGAAAGCCCAGACTGATATGGTGCCTGGCCTTTGCAAAGCCAAAGCTTTTGAAAATCCCAACCACCTCCACAGTCTTTCCATTTTCCCTGGTACACATTCTCTTATGTCTTCACATTTGGTGAGATAAATTCTGCAGAAATTCTGCTTACTCTCACTAGGTCTGCCCACTCCATTGCCTCTTCTATGGTAGAAAGGTCTTGCAGTAGACGAGACAGTATACATCTTACACTTAATTTCACACATGTAGGCCACATCTGTGCTCTTTAATTAAACAGGACAAGGGCATGTCCCAAAGCACTGTTCCACAAGCAGCTTTATTGACTACTTTTATATTAGACTAATAAGCTTGCCCAAGACAGAAAGTGCTTATGGAACAGAATGGTTAATGTCCACACTATTAAATCCTCTTATCCTCCAAAAGAGGGTGGTTGTATGCAAAAAGGGAATGGCCCCAGGTTCGTGCTAATAGCTCTTGCGTCTAAGGATTATTTGGGATGCTGTTAGTTGGCATGGATGGAAACTGTGCCATAGGCTTTTTAAAAAATTTAGCAAAAGGGTGATTAAGTTCCATGAATATTCCTTAGCTTTGCTTAACTTACAAGTATGGATGGAGTCAATGTCACAGTGTTTGTGTGGTCCCTGGCACAGTTTCGGCCTGGGGCAACTAGCACTGTCTTGAACAATACATAGGCATGGTTTGGAGGATGGTATGGGACAGGAACCGTTCCCATAGGTGGCTGAGATGTGGCCAGGTCTTTCTAGATCATGATTCATCCGGTGCACTTTAGACACCTTCCTCAGAATGAGACAAGAAAAGGTTTAGGAAGGGCACTGAGGATGATTAAAAGCATGAAATGGCTTCCGTGGAAAGGATCACTAAGTGGGGTGGGACTTCCCGGAGTAGAAAGGAAGATCTTGTTAAATATGTATTTGATAAAGGTACATAAAAGCCTGCAAAACACAGAGATGGAAGTAGGGATCAATTGTTCACTGTCTTCTCCAGGGAAAGAAAAAGCAAGCTAGCAAGTCGCAGGTTCAAAAGAAACAAATTAGTGTATTATTTGAAGCTCCATGTAGTAAAGCATTGGAATTTCCTATCATGGCATAAGTGCTAACATTTTACATGGGATCAGGGGAATTTGGAAAATTTAATAGAAAATTAAGGACATCAACGGCTACTACATGTGAGGATATAATTTCTGCCTCAGTTGCCAATTGCTGGAGATCAAGAGAGTGTTCTAAGGAAGTGTCTTCATGTGGTTGCTTTATCATAGTTCCCCCACAGAGCTGCTTGCACTATTCTCAGGAACAGCACATTGGTCTAGATGAACTATTGGTATGGTCCAGGCAGCTGTTCTTAAGATTATGAGTTGTGCTCCACAAATGCCTGCTTTCATGCACTGACTACAAAAGAAGCTATAATTATGTGCTCATGTGGAGATATCTGTACCATAGATGCCTAAGGTTAGGGGAGGTGGATCTCATGATCTATGACTGCCACAGGATCCAGATGCCTCTCAGGATTCTTAATCTGCTCCTCAGCATAGCCTGGATGAACCTAAGTGGTATACAACCAAAATACTGAAGGCGATGATAATATTACCTCTCAATTTAAAATTAGCAGGTCTTAGTACTGGAGCAATCAGGAGTTTTTATTTCATGGCCTTAGAGCTAATGCCAGAAAAAGGCTCCAGGAGTGAACTCTACAAAAGAGTTCTGGAAGGCGACTCATTTTATTAATTGTGGATGTCTGTAATATAGATATCAGCATCTAAGTTCACTGCTGCAAGCTTATTCTAGAGTTGCAGAGTAACCTAGAGACTCCCAGGGTGATGTTCAGCTGACCTGTTTTAGGCTTTCCCTTGTGTCGTGGTTTAGCCACAGCCACAGCTGAGCACCACGCCGCCACTCACTCACTCGCCCCTGGCAGGGTGGGGAGGAAAATGGGAAAGACAAAGTCAAAGCCTGGTGGGCTGGGATAAGGACAGTTTACTGGGACAGCAAAGGAGAGGGAAAGAACAACAACAGTACTTATAACAGAAGACACACAACTGGTGATACACAATGCAGCTTCTTCAGTTTTTTATAACAATAGGAACATGCTGTCTTGACCATCCCCAGGGTATTCAGAATTCTCAAAAGCTGCTGTAACTAGCCTGAAGGAAAAATGGGAGGTGGAAGAGTGGGAGGAAGTATCCCCCCCTCCATCTTCCCCATAGATTGGGTGCAGTTATTAATCGATTCAAAGAGATGTTGCCCGAGGTAGGGGCATGACTGCAAAGCCCCGTACAAATACCAACTTAAGCTCATGACCAGTGATGTTATCATATCATAAGTCAGTATTACACAGTACAGCAAAATGAGAATCTGGACCCTTCTCTCAGAGGTGATAAGCAGCGCCGCAGGGAATACGTACGTACAGCAACTAGGAGTTTACATCCCACAGCCACGTGACCAAACAAAACACCATTGTGACCAGCGGCTGTTTAAAATACCAGAATAAATACTTGTAACAACTTTGTTTTAACACGCTTGGGTCACATCTGTTGTTATCTCAACCATTCGGGCCCCGCACGGCCGTGCCCGACCACGCGGTTCCCGCTTACGTGCTCAAAACGTGGATGTTCCCGAGCTCTCCTCCCCGCTCCCGCTCTGCCGATGCGCCTTCCCCCCGGGGGCTGCCGGCCTCACCGTCCGCCCGGCGCTACCTGCAGCCTTGCCCAGCCCGCGCAGCCATTGACGAAAGCGCGCCCATTCATTGGGGCGGAGGAAGCGGGGCCACGCGGCCCGCGTTGGAGGTGGGGAGCGCGGGGTTGCCGGGGAGCGCGGGGTTGCTGTGGCTCGCCTCGCCTCCCGCCTGAGCCCGCCGGCGCCGGGCTGCCCCTCGGTGGGCCGCGGGTGAGTGTGGGGCGCGGGGCTGCCCTACGGCGGGCGGGTGAGTGTGGGGCGGAGCGGGCCGGGCGGGTGGCAGCGGCGGCGGCGGCGGCGGCCCACGCGGGAGCGTCCATTTTGCATGATGCAACCGGGGAGGCGCGGGGGGCTCCCGGGGCCCGACCGTCTCCTCTCCCGTCAAAACAGCCGCCTCTGCATCTTCTCTCCGGCTTACTTGCACCCGCGGTCCCCGGCAGGTCCTTCCCGGAGCGCTGCTGGCAGCCATCCCTCGCCTCCCCCCCCCTGCCCCTCTCCCTCCCCGCGCTAGCGGGGCGATGTCCCAGCTCCCTGTTGAGGGAGGGATCCCCCAAAATGCCGGGGCCGCCTGCCCGGCGGGAAGGGCCTTTGCTTGGTGTGGGGGGGATGGGACCTGCCATCACCGGCTCCCGGAGTGTGTACCCCCGCGGAGCTGGGCATTGCCGCCTCCAGCCACGCTTTGCCTCTTCCAGAGCCAGCAGCAAGGCAGGACAGAGTTAGGAAACTCGTATAAGTGCGTGCGTGTTTCCCAGCTGACTCGTTTTCTTGCTTATTTTTGCTTTACCACACGAGCAGTGCTGTGGAGACCATGCTGTGCTGAGAGGTGAAGGCCCAGGTGTCAAGGAGAAACCCTGGGCCGTTTCCCTGTCGTTTTTTCCATGTCCAAGCTAGCTCCTGAGTGACTTGCATGCTGTGCTTTGCTCTCTCTTTCAAACTGAGAAATTACCAAAAATGCAAGTATTGTTCTTGGCTCTCGAGTCAGCCCCGTACCCTGTGAGTTGCTGCTGTCTGCTGTTCGTGAACCTGTTCCTGTGACGAGCACAGGGACTTGTTTCCATTTTGTTTGTCAGCATTTCATAGGCAGCTGGCCTGACTAACAGATGGATTTCTTCATTTTTGCATACGTATGTGTGAATGTTTGTGGCAGACAGGGCAAAGAGTGGGGGCAAAAACCGCTAAAAAACCTCAAGAGGGATTTTATATATAGCTGAGGCCGGACAGAAAGATTGGGATTATGTACAGAAGTGCTAGTTAGTTGTGTTGTCGGCTGCTGGAAGCCTTAGTTTTAGAGCAGGGTGTCATCACTAAGTGCTGTACAGAGTCAGGACAAAAAGGCAGTTGCAGCTCTAAAGAATTCACAGGCTGCAAGCCTGGGCAGAAGAGCTGAGGTGACCGTGGTGCTTGCGGCTTTGAGTTAACCGTGTCTTAGTTGAGTGGTTTTGCCACCTGCGTGTGGCACGTGTGGTCATTTACAGCCTTTAACTTCATGCTTCAGCAGCAGCCAGTTGGACACCCTGCCTCCCTCTGCCCATCTCTGTGGGCTCCGCTAAGCCATGGCAGCAGGCGGAGAAGACGTGGTCACGCGTGTAGGTGTCACGCAGGACCCTCTGGAGTGGGACAGCTCTGCCTCTTGCAGCTCTTCGCTCAGGGATGCGTGGATGTCTCTGCTTGTCTCCCAGTCAGTGAGAATGAACAATGAACACTTGGAGAGAACAGGCAAAAACTTGTGTTTCTGGTCAGGTGCTCTGTGGACCTCTGTTGCCTTCAGCAGGCAACTGAAATGTCTTTTAGACATGGAGCGTGTAATTGCACAGGCTGCGTAGCTGCAAGTGCTGACCCTGCACAAAAAAGGAGCAAGCTCTTTGATTGCCACAACTCTCAAAAGTTATTTTACTTTCGAGTATTTTCAGTGTTTTGCATTTTGAGCGATTTGAAGGGGACAGACCTTGACTGCCCTACTGCATGCAGAGTTTAGGTAGTCAAATCGGCTTTGCAATAACCAACCCCATTTCCTGAGCAGGATTACTGCTGTGTGTTTAGTCCCCGATTTATGCCATTTACCTGGGATATGTAAAGTTCTGAGTCTCACTGCTCGTAGGCTTATGTTTATTAGTGAGGAGATGGATTCAGTAGGCACTCCTTGTTTTGGGTGGGCTGTGGCGGAAACCTGAGGCCAGCTAGGCTTCTAATTCAAGCAGTTCAGTTGTGAGTGTGGGTGAGACGTGCGATTGCACATACGCAATACACTCTTCACTCCACGTGGAGAGAGAAGGATTTGCTATACAGGAGGAATTAGCTTAGACAAAAGAGGGAACCCGTAACTCTTTTCTGTAATCTAACCAGCTGTGAGTAATCAGCTCTCAGCTGTGTTTTTGTTGACATCTTTGTCATTCCCTTATTTTTTAATTTTTTTTTTAATTTTTTCTTTCTTCTTTTTCCTGTGCAGTCTACTGCGAGTTTTCAGGTAGGATTCATCTCCGTATGGTGTTGTGCCTGCTCTGTGTCTCTGCTTTAGGTTATGTGACAGACAAGCAAGAGTTGACATGTACCAATCTAGCTGGCATTGGGCGCAACTGGTGGTCTGGTTTGTGCAAGAGGGAGAGCAAAAATGTGTGGTGGTCATTGCTGCTTCTCAGGTGGGAAAGCAGATAGGGAGAAATATGGTTTGAGTGAAGGAGGGCAGGGATCTTGTGACAGTTACTGCCTCTACTACTTCTTGTTGACCGTTGCTTTACCAAGTTCCTCAAAGTTGATCCACCATGACAGGTTAATGAGACTTCAGCAGCCTTTCAGAAATGTCACTTCCAGTTATATCCCAGCTTTCAAAGAGTAGAAGATAATACGGTGCCTTTAATTCTCTTTTCTTGGCCCATATCAATGATGCCAAAAGCGTGGGGCAGGAAGAAGAATGGGTGATTTACTTTGGCTGCAGATGTGGCCAGTGGATGCTGGCTTCATCCTGGTGAGGTTATTGGCAGAGCCACGGTGGTGCCATAGGGCAGATGGGGATGTGACAGAGCCCCTTTGCCTCTCTTGAAGGATGAGCTAAGAAGTCCCGCTGACTTAAGAGAGTGTGTGGAGAAACTAGTGGCATTGACCAGCAGAACTGGGAGGCTGGAGAATCATGGAGAACCAGTTTGGTGGTTCTAGGCAGAGTTGGTTGGCGTCAGCTCCAGTCTATATTGACCCAGAGTTAGTAACCCAGGGTGGATCTTCTCTGTTTACTATGTCAGTGTGTTTGGCAGTACCTTTCTTTTTCTTTCCCATTACCAGCTGTATCCTCATCCTTTGTTATTCTAGGGCCAAAATCCTTGTAAATCTGTCATGTGCTGAATGGTGTTGAAGGTGGCGTTCATCTGGCCAGATGTAGACATCTAGGTCCAAGGTAGTCAGCCCTGGCTCCTGTTACGGTCCGCTAGGGAAGGGCTAGACGTTCCTGGTATGTGATTCATCTCAGCCCAGTATGCTGAAGCAGATGAGTTGTGACCTGAAAGCTGCTTTCCACTGACTATAAAAGGAGGCATTGGGGGATTAGCTCGGATGTAAAAGTCTGCACTATAAATGTCTAAGTGTTTACCTCAATGAACTTGTGAGGTTCTCAGATTCCTCAGTGTCTTTGGGAAGAGTCGTGGCTGTTTGCACTGCGGGTGGGCTTGTTCTGGCATCTAAGCACTCCTTCCATAGTGCTGTTGCTGCAATATCACTGGCTACTTAAACCTACAGAAAAAAAAAGAAGGCATAGCTGTTGGTCAAACAAAATGTAGAGGCTTACACCTACCCTGTGACTACCCACTGGTTGTGGGATTCCTGACAACTGCCCGTGGTTCCTGTACAGTTTGGGGGTGTCAGGGTTGAGGAGCTGGGGCTCATCCCTTCCTGCTGCCGTTTGTAGAAACCTGGGGACCCTGCTTGGCCTGACAGCGCTGGCTGGAACCACCATCCCTCGGTGGTGGGTCAGCAGCTGCTGCCCTTGCCAGGGTCCCTGACTCTGCTGGAGACCACCGACGTGGTGGGTCGTAAATCCTGTGAATGATATCAGGCACAGAACTGCCTTATTTAAGAGTTTCCAAAGTAAAATACAGTGAGATTTTTTATTTTCTGTTGGGGTTTTTTTGTTGTTGTTGTTTTTACTAAAGTGAAAAACAGTGCAGAAAACTGTATTTCACAGAGGTGCAATTTTTGTGTGTTCAGGAGTTGCAGTAGGAAAAAATGCGCTACCAGCTTCTTTGCTGAGCAGGATGCCTCATTAAATTTTCCTGTTAACCTAACCTGTTCCTCAGCACCTGCCATGTCATGTCTTGACCCCTTTTCTGAGAAATTCACGGGATTGCTGTATTTACTAAAATACTAAATGTATTACTGTCTACTTAATGGTAGTATTTAGCTTCATATTTTCTTACACCTCTTCCTCCTGCCTTTTTCTGGGATGAGGAATAACTCTTGGGTTCCATTTCACCACACTTCCAAATATCCCAGCTGTCTTTTATGAGCTGTACAGCTTTCGCAATTCACTCTTGCCTCATTATTTTCCACATCCTTGCCATTTGTTTGTATATTTCCTTGTAGATCTTATTCACCCATTTAATTTTTAAATTACAGGAATCCTTAAGTTTTGAGGACTTTAATTACTGTCCTTATTTGCTGAGTGAGCTATGCTTTTCTTGAAATTTAGTGGCTATTTGACAGTCATCCACTTCTGAAAGTTTATTATAAGCCACTCTGAAGTTCTAGAAAAAAAAAAAACAACAACTGAACAATGAGCTTCTTATTTTTCTAGGGGTTATCCCTGGTACTGATTGAGGCAGACGGTTAAAATTCCCCATACCAGATCATTTATTTATTCCTGGAACCTGCCCTGTCAAATGAGAAGGTGTTCTCAAAATAAATAGCCGTGTGTGCCATGACCCGTATTATTCCTGGCTGTGCGTGAGCCCGACTGTCTTCCATTGCCGGGTATTTGAATATCAGTGAGAAGAACCGAGTTATAGGGTAGATGCACATCATCTCTGGCTGCAGTTGTGCCCACTGAGAAGTTTGCTGCCGGCGGTGGCTCATTGGCATCCCAGCGGCAGAGGGAATTGCTGCTCCAGTTTTCTGACTGACACACTTACGAGAGCTCTCCTCTGACTTGTTTCCGCTCAGACGAGGCAAGGTAGCACAGGCTGCTTCAGTGGTAGGTCTTTGCTAGCTTGAGTTAGCAGCTAGGGTACGTCTTTGAAGTTCAGCTGGCAAAGTAAATACTATTGTGTGTCTCTAGAAAATACTTGCTAACTCAAGTTAGCAGTGTTAGAGTGAAGTGATGCGGGATGCCACATAGAGAGCTCTGAGCACAGAGCAGAGAGGTTGATGACATCTGGGAGGTAGAAGGTGGTACCAAGCATTTGGGGACGTTTACCTCTGCAGCTGGTGCACTTGGAGCCCTAAGAAAACCGGTGTCTGCACTGATACGGTGCTGTTCTGCGTGTCTGCAGCGGACCACGTCGGTGCAGTGGTTTGAGTAACGCAAAGGTGAGTTTTCTTTGGCTGTGTTATTTGTGGGGTGTGGTTTTGTGCCACTTTCCTTTGCCATAAAAGAAATACTATGCAACATCATCTTTTAATTTTATGGGTAAAGCATGCTGAGATCAGGGCTTGGGAGAACTTGCTTCCAAAGGATCTGCCTCCCCAAACCGGCTCTGCAGTGGGGTTGGGAGGTGGTGCAACTCTATGGATAGCAGGGGAACAGAAGGCCCTCCTGTGAAATCTGGAGTCAGTAAGCAAAACCAGTTCTACAAAATAAGAAAGGAGGAAAAAAGAAAAAGAAGTACAAGCTATAAACGGTAACAAAATCAGACCACTGGTAACACTAGTATTAGTTTCATTTGGGAATGCTGATGTGGGAGGTTTATTCGGATGTATATGTGGCAGGGGAAGACTCACTGTGCAAAAAATTACTGTGATTTGATAAATGAACTGTTTTGTTAAAGTGAGGAACGGCTTGCCTTCATCGGGTGGAAGATTCTTAAAATAAACTAGTTGGAAAACCTGTTTTTGAGTTTGTAGAACTAGGTGGTTTTGTTGAAGTGACTCTTTTATAAAGCAGTTTCAGCTAGCAAAGTAAATAATGTGATGTATCTTTAGAAAATATTCCGGAGGGGTTTAGTTGACTCGGGTGACCAGAATATAGTCTGTCATCCTTAGGTTGCTGATTAAACTCCACTTGGGATTGCACGCTGCCTGACAGCTGTTTAATGACCCATGTGAGATAATTCCCAAGCAGAGGATGCTACTGCATGCTGCGCTATTTGTTTTTTGCCTTCCAAAAAGTTCACAAAACAGGGTGACCTGTAACATATGCACTGTGAAGATTTTTATGCTTTGTTTCACTTTGCAGTGACAGTCTGTGCATCAGACTGGTTTGTGTACTTACAGCTTCCAAAAGCTGAGAGCAACCCATTAAGGAAAATACAGTAGAATCAACCCCTCTGCTTTTTAGCTTTACCTAGAGCAGCAACAGAAGGGTTTTTCTGCAAGTTATTTGCAGTAAGAACCATGTAGCTGTTATTGACAATGAATGTATAATGCAATTGTCACCGTAGAAAAAAAATAATTTCCTGTAACTGAGGACTTGACTAACTTGTCCACCACTGTTTTAGCAACCCACTGAATAAAGGTATACACAGGGATGCTGTATAGAAAGGAAGTGATCAAAACAGGTTTTTAAAAGTCTGTCTTCCAATCGCTACCGGAGCTTGGCTGATACAGGTTTGAAGTGCAAAGGTGCCGTGTTGTTGTATATCCACTCATGCTGACCACAGGTGCATCAGGCAGGACCTTCTTGGCCGCAGTCTGCTGGAAGAAAGGAGCAAAATGTTCTGGCACCCTCAGCAAGAAGAAAGTTCAACATTCAAAAGTCAGCAGCTGAATAATGGATTAGGGTGGAGGTGCCACGTCTTGGAGGAGAAAAACAATAGGTGTTTGTTGGGATTTTGGAAATGAGAACTTCTGTGAGGTTAGAGTGGGAATTTGGCCTCTAGCATCTCTTCAGTTCAGGAAAGGTACCAACACAAGCAATGGAGTGAAAAGCATAACAGTTAAGCAACTGGAGAAGAGCACATGATTATGCTTTGCTCTGGAAGTGCTGGGATCAGTGCTTGGGCAGTTCTAAAATCCAAAGCTTTGTCCAGAAAACCCTCTTATTTTTGAGGAACACGAGTGTTAGGAGGAGTCATTGTTCTTGTGGGGGAAGTGCACTTCTGAGTTGCTAAAGCCCCGAAGACAGTTCAGAGACTTTTACATCTTTCTATTAACTGCAAGACACAGAAAGACAGGTCAGACTCCATCAAGGAATTTTTGCTTCTGCTGGTTGTAGGTTCAGTCCATTTTCTGTCTTGAGAAGCAGTCTCAGTTCCTGGTGGAGTTTTCATAGGAGTCTGCTAGAACCCTGCAGCAGCTAGGGAAGGCAGGATTCTCTGGAGGGTCATTCCTTCCATCTCTCCTCTGAAGGGATAAATTTATACTTGGAGATGCCTGTCTCTGCCTGTTGGTTACAGAGAGGGGCGAGATGATACCCTAACCCCAAACATCTGTTTTGGAGTTGGCTAAAGCTAGTTGAGAGGAATCCTACCCCTCATAACCTGGTTGGCATGTGGAGAAACACAAGGATATCCTTCAAGGAAACTTGTGTAAGTGATGAGGCCCACTGTTGTGCTTTGGCTGCTCCAGATAAACCACTGCAGATGTTAGAGTACTTTTGAACCTGCTTTTTCCTTTGCAGGAAATACCTGGAGAGCAGAACAGCGTGGTGCAGGGCACTATCAAAAGCACAACAGCATCTCTTTGCTTTTCATGCTGCTGTTCAGACCCTTGGGGGAAAATGCTAATTATCATTTGTTTAATAGTTGTTTTGCTTTAAAATCACCCTTTTTTTTTTTGTTTGTTTCTTCCCCCAAGTCCCAGTGCAGTGGAACTAAGGAGAATATTTACAGCCAGTAGTTTGTTTCCTTCCTGCTGTCGCTTAAAAAGCCTAGCAGCAGCAGAGCTTATTATACTTCAAAGTTTCTTGTTCTAGATGAATGACATGGGGAGAGATGGCACTGTACGTGCTCGGAGAAGCATGTTGAAATATATAATGAAACACCTCTCAGAGACTGTCATATTTAGGTCTCTCTGCCTACTTTCCCCCCAACCCTGTAAATATAATTAAGAGTGATTTCCTTTGATGCTGGCATGATGATGTGGAAAAATATAGTAAGGTTTTTAAAATGTATTAGCACACTGAATGGTATTAGTAATTTTTATCCCAATAAAAAGTGCATACTTACTCCAAACATGATACTTTTGCTGATAGGGACGCAATAATTTTTAAGGATAGCTGTGTAACTTTCCTCGACAGGACTATGTGCTGGGTGGCTTCACTTATCCCTATTACTGGGTTCCAGGTGCAGGTTTTGGGGGCAGACCAGGCTTCTGCAGGAAGGGCAGGGAGGTGCAGATGACAATTCCAATAAAATGAGAAATCTGAGTAAGATTTTAGCCTACTACTGTTAGCCTGATGGGTTTGAATGACAAGTATATGCAAGTATTTTTTTTGCTCATGGGAGTTAATCTCTCCTGTAAGTTGACTTGCGCTTCTGAGCAAGCCAGAACAAGCTCCCTTCGAGGAGACAAGTGAGTTGAGAGCTGGCTTTCTGCTGCACAGATGGCAAAACAAACTGTAAGGCTGGCTACGAGGTAATGCCCCTCCTTGTGCAAAATAGGGGGCTGAGTCCACACTGTATTTTGTAGCATCCTCACTGCTTGGCTCCAGCCAAACCTGCCAGCCTTTTGCATTTCTTACCTACGAGTACCTCTGCGTTGTCCCTGCTCTTGCTGCTCCCCCAGCTCTCACGTCCATTAGTGAAAGTTACCAGCTCTCTGCACAAATCCCTCTTCAGGCTGGCCAGCACCGAGGGGGTGCAGGGTCCCTCTGCGTGGCATCGTCAGCAGCGAGACGCGAAACGCACAGCTTGTAGTTCATCTGGTGGGTGTCATCTTTGCTTTTGCTTTTTGGGGGGAAAAACCAACCATCAGCAAGTCTTGATTCCATCCCAGGCAGGAGTGGGAAGCCTTTTGTTGTACTTTGAGAAAGAATCTGAGATAAATAAGAAACTGGCTGTGCTTGGACATCGCTTTTCCCCAGCCCTTCCCCGTCAGCAGCCATGCAGCCTTGAACGTTTGGGTTAGAAGCAAAACTCCCCTTAGACAACAGCATCTTTAGCCACACTGACTTAACCCTGAGCACTGCCAGCTACCTGCATTTCTGACGTTGCAATCTTCCCGTTCCCCTCTGCGTGCTCTAAGAAATCGTGGGGGGCCAGGAGGCTCTGCTGGTCCCGTACCAAACCGGGGGGTGCAGCCCGAGCGTCACGTCTTTCCTCCTGCAGCACAGCCATTGAGGAGCAGGGGAAAGCTGAACGGTGAGCTCGTGGCTAAAAAAAAAGAGCATTTACCCAAAGCCAACACACTCCACACCTACCTGGCTGTGAAATGTAATTCCACATCAGTGTTGTACCTCCTTTCTGATAAGATTTATTTAGCTAGAATATCAAAACTGGGTTCCGATATCCCTGTGTGAAAACAGGAGCAATTGGTTACCCTGTAGTCAGACTGGCCAAACATCACCCTTGTAATCATTTGCCATGCTCTATACTTACTTTAGGCTCAAATGCCTGAAATGGATGCAGTTTCCAGAGGCATTTTGTTGTAAATCCGTCAGCGCTTAGGAGCTGCAAATTCTTTACAGCTTGTGGGATTCTTTGCAAAACAGTTCTGAGACTTCCCCCCCCCCCGCTCCCCGTCAGACCAGTAATCCCATTTCATATGCCTGTTTTTATTAATTGGGTGCTCCTGTTTTTTTGAATAGAGGATTTTAGTAGCTATGGTGGTGTACGGGACTGAAAAACTGCAGAGCCGGGCAGGATTGGGTCAAACACTGAAGCGTAAGCAGACGACTCGTGCAGCATGAAGTTTTAACAGCAAGCGGGCAAGTCCGTGGGCGAAGCTGCCATGGAAACCGCTTGTAGTGTTTGCAATTCCTGAATACTAGGCTGTTTTTAGCTGCCCTGTTTGCTCATGATGGCTGGGAACATTGCAGAGGGCAGTGCCTGGGAAGGGGAGGAAGGTGGGAAGATGATGCAATGCGAGCACCTTGTTGCAAGCCTGGAGGCAGCACAGGTAGTGGTGCTGGCCGGGCTGGGAGAGCCAGAGTGGGCAGTCGTGGCCAGGATGGTTTAATCTCAGGTGAGAGGTGTGTGCCCACCACCCGGCCCCGGTGAGGGACGGATGGAGAAGTGGTGCTTCCTCCGTGGCCAGGAGGTGAGTGTGGTGTCCATCGTCGCTGGAGTGGGGTGGCCTCAAATGTGGGGTGGCACGGGGCTGTTATCACCTCCCTTCTCTTTTTCTTTCACACACCTCCCTGCTTTACCTCCTCTGATCCACCCCTTTGCACTGTCCTTGGCTCCTGTTTTGCTGTGGGTGTCTGTCTAGACTATGCTGATGTGGACACATCCTGTACTCCTGGCAGCCGGGCTCCACTGCTGCCCTGCCCAGCCCAATTCCCATCCCAAAACAGTGGTTCCTAGTGAGGCATGTGTCATGGACTGGCAGGGTGTGGGTCATTAACCGTCAGGGAGTTGGGACATCGCCATATCCCAGTTACGCTGGAAGCGCGGCTGCGCCATCGGCACTCAGCATCCCCCTCTGCCTGGATTTGGGCTGCCCGGACTGGCTCAGCTAGGGCTTCCTCCTGCGAGATGCTCCGCTCCTCATCCTGTTCCCAGGTGGCCAGGGCATCAGCATCCCCTCCAAGTTGTGCTGTCGGCTCCTTCGGCACTGAGCGACTCTGGACGGTGGGGCATGTGGTGAAAGGACAGTACTGATTTGATTGGATAGTAGCATTCAGTCTTTGCTTTTAACCCAGTATGTGCCAGGGCATGTGTCTCAGGGGAAGGTCTTCCCGAAGAGCTCTCCAGTGGGAATTATGTGTCTGCTAGGCAGTTGTCAAGAGACACCCCTGAAACTGCAGACAAGCAGCATCCTCTCGGCTGCAGGAGAGTACGTGGCTACACACACCAGCTAAGTAAGGAGTGCGTGAAGTGCTTGTTTGTGCCTGCACAGATGAACACGTGAGGCTCAGAAGGAGCTGATCCCTCCCCAGCCCTTGAATTATGTCTGGAATGTGGGAATACTGAGTCTAAAAGAAAACATATTAGCTCCTTTCACACTAGGCTTCTCTTTGGCCAAATCATATTTGCAGGAAGCTTTCATATTAGGTCCGTAGTCACAGAATTGCCTTCAGAAGGTTGTAATATATTTTGGAATGCAGTTGACTTACTTCATGAGAAATTAACTTCAGTTTCTTCAGAAAAGGGAAGGGTTTTTTTTAATTTTTTTGCTATGTTGAGTCACTATCCTACAGCTGCATCATGGTGCAGAGCTGCCAAGTCTGACTTGAAAGTCTGTGTGGGTCAGGCCCTTGAGAATGGCCTCCAAATCAGCAGAAAAAACTTCTGGATTAATGACAACATATTCTAATTACTTTATTTTGATTGCATAAGCCTTAAGGAGTGATGTAGCATAAATGTGACATTTTATAGAATCATAGAATAGGATGGTTTGTGTTGGAAGGGACCTTTAAAGATCATACTCCAACCTCCCAGCCATGGGCAGGGACGTCTTTCACTAGATCAGACTGCTCAAAGCTTCATCCAGCCTGACCTTCAACACTTAATTTGCAGATACCCAAGGATAGCGAAACCTTTCTCTGAAGCCTAGAGTCATCTTGGTGTAAAGCGCAAGGAGCCCTGTGACTTGGCCACGTATGATTCCCGCTCCCCTTTCTCCCTGAACGGCTGTGTGTCCAGCATAGGCTGAGCTCTCCCTTGTGCGAGCAGTTCCTCCAAAGTTTCTTACAGAGCATTTCCTCTAAAAAAGATCTTCAAACTCTTCCACCTCTTGCACAGAAACACTGTTCCTGCCTTCCCACTAAAGGAAAGGGTTCCTTTGCTTCAAGTCAGTACCTGTTACGGTAATGGAGAAAGTTTTTAATTCAGACAGCAGCATGGTGATAAGCTGGTGTGCCTGTTAGAGAAACATCTGACCTGCAGACATGCTGGTCCATGGGGGTGGCCAAACCCTGGTCCATGGTCCAGCATGTTGCTCTGGCAGGATGCCCATGGGCTGCTGGGCAGGGGTGATGGGGATCTGCTGCTGCCACATGGCTCTGCTGCCAGCTGGAGCTGCCATTGCTCATCATGAGCCACCTGCTGGCCTCCACCTGCTCCTGGCTGCTCAAGAGATGTACCAAAATCCACTCATTTATACCCACTTTGATCTGCCCCTTGTGCACACCTGAAAATCCCCACTCAGCTGTGCCGTTCCTCCTGGTGAAATGATGGTGTTCAGGGAAGTCTTCTTCCTTTCCTTCCCTTCCTTCCCTTCCTTCCCTTCCTTCCCTTCCTTCCCTTCCTTCCTTTCCTTCCTTTCCTTCCATCTCATTGGATGCCTCCCATGGTTGTGCAGGATGGTGTTTGTTGTTCTGTATGAAGGTTGGGGCTCTTCATCTTTCTATTTGTTTGTTTCCCCACTACTGTTTTAATAACAAACCAAGTTCTGTCTCCGTCTAACTTACTTCCTTATCGCCTAAAGGATGTTTCCCACCTTCTTCCAAGGACTGTTGTTGAAGGGCCATGACTGGAGCAAGCTGAGTGGCATGGCCAGGCATTTTGGTGAAGCAAAGCTTTGTCTTCATTTTATCTGGGTTTAAGAAGACAGAAGTTCACTCAATATTCATTCCCAGAGCATTTTTTTTTTTTTCTGCTCGATACCAAGTCTGAATCTCTGGCAGATTTCGGACAATGTGTCACTTTGAGTAGATCCCTGGCAGTCTGTCTCAGGCTTTCATTTGGCAAGTCTAATTATCAGTGGAGATCCCCTTGGGTTTTATGACAAATTGAGGGAGTTAATTCAAGCAGTTTTCGTGCAAAGTGTAATTTGAAGCCATGCTGAGGAACTATTTGAGGACACTGTAACTAGAGCTGGTGGGAGACTTTTCAATTAGAAGTTTTTTCACCAGAAAATAGTGATTTATGTAATGAGAGAGGTGTGACACCTTTTATTGGCTAGGCAGGAAGACGTCTCCTTAACTTTTTGATCCCTGTGGACTTGTGGATGGCACATGCAGCACTGTCCTCCTCCTCCAAACAGCTGGGTGCTGTTTTGAGCTGCCAGAGGATCCTCTCCGAGGATCGGGCTAAAAGGGCTGAGAGCACTGAAGGCACCTTTTGCTGGATGGTACTTCTCAGATGGGAATTGGTCATGGAAAGTGTCCCATCCCTCTCCTCTGCCTCAGCTGCTGTCTTGCCACCCAGTCATTTGTAGGCACAGCATTGGGTTTGTTTCCATGATGCCATTTGCTGCACGATTCCCAGATGGTTATTCTGGTAGAGCTACAGGGGTGATAGGCAGTAGCCTGAGGAAGGGAACATCTGGTTCCATGGTTTAATCCTGCCAAAACAAACATGCTGTCTGGCTGCACCTGAGTCTTCCCTGCTTTGAGGCAGGATGCACTATATCCAGTTTGTGTCTAACAGGTATTTCTCTAACCTGCTCCTGCAACACTTGGGTGGTGTCAACTCTTATCTCGTATCCTGTTCCAGCCTTTCATTGTGCCCGCCATTGGAAAGAGATCATAATGTCAAATTCCCGTCTGCAAATTAAGCCTAATACATTGTGTGTTTCTGCGGTAGCCAAGGAGGGCAATGGATGTCTATCCAACCTTTCACCTGTTGAGTGGCTTACCGTGTCGCCTTTGATGTTAATCACAGCTGAAGCATTGTAGAGAAGAATGAGTGTCACTGAAACTTCCATTTTGGAGAATGTGAAGCTTGAGTTCTGGGGGGTTGAAGCATTCCCCTTGGGACTTTCAGAGCAGAAACTTCCCTCCTTTATTTTGATCCAAAATCACTACTCATTTCAGAATGGGTTTCACGTGTCATCACAAGTAACCAACGTCAAGTTTTCTGCAGGTATTGAGGCAAAATATTGAAGGTTTCCTGCTTTGACATTTTGGGGAAGTTGAGTCTTATCTGGACTTGGGGAAAAGGACAGTCTTTACCATCTCAGAGGTTGTCCTGGGATGGGAGAGGAATTTCTGACGTTGGTACAGCCAGTAGCTGTGACAGTTTGGAAAGCAGGCGGGTGAGCTGCAGCACCCCGCTTTCTTCCCGAGGCAATACTGGAGCATCAGCACCTTTTTCATGTCCAGCAGGACTTGGTGTGCCCCGTTCAGTAGCTGACTGCTGGTGAGTGGATGGCGTAGGGATTAGAGAGAGTACCTCACCATTCCTTTTCCAATGGAAGAAGTTCTCCAGCACTGTGAGACGCCTGGAGAAGAGTGGGAGGTGCTGCCTTGGAAATGTCCCTAATGCTCGGGAGCTTGAGGAACAGAAACGTGTGTCATCCCCAGCCGTCTGTGACAGCGGGCTGGTCCCCCAGCAGCACCTCCATCGTGCTGTTAAAGCGGCTGTGCTCAACAGAGGAGAGTAGTATGGTCCACCCTTCTTAGAGGCAGTGTGTCTTTAGGCAGGTGATTGTGTTTTGTATACTCTGCACACCCAAGTGTGTGTTGTTACCTCTGTTTAGTGTGAGTTAGAGTTTATGTTTAACTGGATGGCTTCCTTCTTTTGAGTAGCAGATGCCTTGCTGGTGGCTGATCTTGGTTTTTAATGACAGAGTTGGCAAAGAATGTAACATTTAGTATCCATATATATATGCACTGATGTAATCTACATTTCTGTAATGTATATTGAGATATATGCATACATATGCACACATGTGAAAAATAAAAAATAAAATTATGACAAGAAAGAAGGGAACAATTTAACAGCACACAGACAAGGCTTTCCTTGCCTGGTTAAAATACTTCAGCACAACAGCATCCCTTTATACATGCTGAAAACAATGCAAAGATTTTCAGTTAACTTCGGTGGCTTTTGAATTGGCCTCCTAGCCGTTACCCCTGCCATGTTGAGATATGTTGCAGCTTCACACAACGCTAATGCATGGCCATGCCTTTATTTTCATCAGCCTTTTTGCTGGTTGCAGGCATCTATGACTGGCTATGACCACAGCTTCTGAGTTGGTTCTCAGCAGTTGTCCCAAGTGTGTCCTGTGCCGGGGATGCCTGCAGCAGCTTTGGGGACACAGCCAGATACACCTTGGGGTCTGCTGCCACGTCCTTTGCTTCCATTTCTCAGTCGTGAGATAGGTGTTCAAATGTTTATGGGGAAAGCTCAGCATCTGCAATAACTGTCCTGTCCCTGCTCCATCACTTTTTGTGGAGTAATGTAACAAAACATTGGAGATTTTCCAAGGCAGGACATTTTCGAAGGATATATCTAACACAATTCCTGCCTTATCCTGTAATGGATCACACCTGGGGCTGACATGCCTTGGTGACTGTTGACTTTCCTCAGTGTGTTTCTGAACAATGGGTCAAAAAAACTCAGTGGTTCTGGTTTGGTCCCTTACAACACAATCTCTTTGCATCTAGGGCTCTTCAGTCAAATCTGACACCCTAAAAATATCTGTAATACTAACGGCAATAATAGGAATTGAGGTTTTCCACTTCTTTTTCTGCATAGAACTTCTCTGTGAATGATGCTGCCTTGGGGATGGAAGTAGCAAAATCAGTCTGCTGGGAAAGGGCTCCCAAATGGCTTTGTTACCTGGTGTTGATCAAAAAGTTGGCATCATCACTACATGCTTGTTCAGGGAGCTGACCCGTGTTCAAATTAAAAATAGAGAGCCAAGCCCATTCCATATTGTTTGCCAAACATACCAACGTGGCATAAGCACAAGTTCTTTATTCTGCAGACTAGTAGCAGTGATGGTACAACTGTACGGGGGATACATTTGTTGAAGACCAAAAGGATGCTGAGGAGAAATAAGACTGTTGGCAGGACATTGCTGCTGTGAGAGAAGGGTACTGATGGCAGTAGAGGCTTCCACATGTTTCAAAATGGATATAAGCATATAGAGGCCAACATTGAGTGGGGTTTTCTACTTGTGCTTCCTCTGAGGAGGTGCTTGGGGAGTTCATTTGATCTGCAGTAGGGTCAGGCTTGGGTTTTCTTCTTTCCTTAGTAGAAAACTCCTCGTTATGCATAATTGGCTTTAATTTAATGCTCCTCTGCAAATTAGACAAGAAAATTCTCAGGAGCAGCAAGGCCTTGAAATAGATAAGGAGTGGTTTCCAGAAGCTGAAACAAATTGTAATTGCTTAGGAAGTGATAGTATTGCTTATGTAAAATGGTGTCCTGTCAGCTTATTTTTACACATGGTGTTTTATGTTTGGCTGGACAGATGTTTACTTTTTGCTGTTAACCAGATGCAAGATTGCTTGTTTTCTTATGGGATTGTTTTGAAGAATGTCCCTTTTTAAAATGTTTTTAATGGGGAAGGAAATCTATCAACCTGATATAATAGGTATGTTAACCATTAGATAAGAGGAGGAAGAATATTGTATTTTATTTGAAAATACAATACAGTCAAGACACAGGAATTTGGACAGGGAACAAAAGTAGCAAACATAAAATGCACTGTAAATAGAAGGCAAGGACCAGTAGCAGTGGGTGGAATTTGACCCCTATTGAAGTCGGTGGGAGCTTTGCACAGGACAGGATTTCACCCAAGGATGTGGCCCCTGCCTCAGGGTCTGCCCTTCTGGGTTATCTAGGTGGGTCATTGCTTCCCACTGCTCTCAAAGCCCTGGGCTCCTGCTGAAACATGAAGGTGCCCAGAGCCTTGGGGTGAAGCCATTTCCTACCCACGGTCTGAGCGGCCAGGGCTTGCAGGTCAGTGTTTCTCATCGGAGAAACCATAGGTAAAGCAGGGGTGAGAACTAGATGTGTGCAGAACAAAGCTATTCTACGTTCATTCAGACCAAGTTTCCTCAACTTGAAGGTGGTTATGAACCACCTGGTAACATTTCTGGAATAATTTATATTGTTTTATGTGATTAGGACTGCCATTATGCCACAGGAGTACTGACCGTACGTTCAAAAAAAGACTCATCGTTTCAAGTATGATTGGGAGTGGGAGTGAGAGGAACCAGCCCAGAACACATTTCCTCACTTCAAAGGCAAGAACGGCTGTTTCAGAAAGCAAGATCACAGCTGGATCTAACTTCTAAGGAGGGAAAAAATCATAATCTCTGTCAAAATCACCCTTTGATACAATTGCAAAGATATCAAATGATATCAGAGGAAAGGTTTCGGGCAGAGGTGTAATGGCCTCTGCACTACGTCCTACCAAGATTGTTCTCCTGAAAAAAATCCCACTTGTCTTTATTGAAGGTCTCTTTGTCAAGCTACAGTGAATATAATTGAAAGTGAAAGGTTGCTTTGGTATCTGCTGTTTCAAAAGCAACAAAAACATGTAAGAGATGCTTAGGATGGTGATCAGTCTTCAGTGAGATGAAGGACAGCGCTGTGTGCGAGGGATGCAGAAGACGGCTGCAGTGCAGGTACCATGCCCTGCATCCAGCTCTCCGTCTGTTATCTGCAAGCCATAGGAGGTATGAGAGACACTCAGACGTTGTGATGTTTTTGGGGAAGGACAAAGTTGATATTTTGATCCTGAGATCAGCCAGAAGAGCACTGTCTGCTGGCACGAAGCCTTGACCTTAATTTCTAAGTCTGTCATAATTAAATAGCCCTTCTTCTAAACAAATTATCCACAAAAAGCAGTTCTGCTTTATTCTTGATAGCCATAGTACAGCTGTGAACACCTGTAGGTATGCCTGAGGGAGCTTCAACCTGAAATCATTTTGAAACGTTTATTATGGAATACCCTTGAGTTGCATATGAGCTTCAAAAAATTCACTAGATTTTTTTTTTAATTAATTAATAAATCCTACATTCCTCTACTGCCGAAAACATTGCCAAGCTGATGCCCTGATCCTCCACCCATGCAGCAAAGGGCTGTTTCTCTCCTGGGGATGTTGTGCCTCCCCAGCCCTGTTATTGCCCAAGAAATGATTTGTCGTGATGTGTGTGGCAAGGAAGGGCATCGGATACCAAATCTGCCTTCATTTTCAATGCAGAGACAAAACTCCTGTTGGCTTGGGAGCAGAGTCATACTCGTTTTGCAAGACACCAGGTTTAGTTAAATTTAAGTTAAATGGCTAGGTAGGAAATAAAAGCTCTACCGTTACTGTTAGGCAGTACGTTTTTGAAGCAGAGGCTTTGAGCCAAACCCTGGAAGAGATCCGCAGCTCCTTGGGTGTCAGTGGTGGTAGAGAGAGGATGGAGAACGGCTCTCATCTGTGGGGAACCAGGGTCCACCTCCACCTGGAGGCACTTAGACAAAGATAATATCAGGCTGCACAGCCTGACCTCTGCCTTGTGCTTTTGTTCACCACAGAGCACATCCTCCTTGGAGCTTTGTGCAATGTATGGGGATAGTAGGTTACTTACAGGCTGCAAGCAAGTGTATCATTAGTGGCATGTAGCTTTTAGGGTTAGCCCTGCTCCCATGGTAGAAACTCACGTGTTGATGAGTGAGTACACATCACAAACCTTTGCCTTCTGCACATTACATGGTCCAACCCTGCAAGATACCCTCCTCCCTCACCTTGATTTTCCATGTAAGAAAAGTTCAGCACCTTCTAGGATGAAACCCAGCACACTCAACAAGGTTTATGTTACCTCAGAGGAGCAAACCCTGAGGAACACAAAACAATGAGTAAGTCACTGGGATTTGGGGAGGCCTGGACCTGTAGTCTCACCCAGGGTGAAACGTCTCAGGAAGATCTTCTCCGGTATTCCCCTGTGGTTGGTCCAGCTCAGCCTCAGGGGTTCATCTGGGCCTGCCCAGGGGCTCTGTCTCTGCAGACCTCCCTAGCTCATCGCTCAGCTTCTCGCTGGGCTGTCTTTCCACCTCCTTTCCATTTTCTGTCTTTGTTAATAGCCTCGGCTGGGACTCTATCATATTCTTCTGTGTTGTGTCTAGCTCCTCTGTTCAGGCCACTGAATGTCTAAACCTTGCCAAAAATACTGACTTAGCAAGAAGTAAACTGTTTTTTACCGGTCCTTTGGCATTTCTTAATGTTTCTGTGCAGCAGAATAAACCCGTGTTTGTCTTGAAATTTAGTTTGGTTCTGAGTCAAACTGGTCTTGACTTTAAGACTAGCTTTGGAAAATAAATCCATTAACACATCTCCTGTGGGTATCTTGCTCATAGTTGGCTGCAGTTTATGGCAGGGATTTCTTTGTTTTGCTTTGAAGGGCTTTTTTTGTATCTTCTGTAGCATTTTTTTTTTTTTTGTGGTGCACAGCACTGAGATCCTCCCCATTTCCTGGAGCTGCAGACTAAGTGTCAGCCAGCACCACCACCACCACCGCTGGGCAGGGTGGATGAGTTAGCCCCATGGCTGTGGTCTTTGTAGGATGCAGGCATCAATAGGATCTCTGCATCACTCTGGTGGGGTTAAGCAAAGCCTAGGACTTGTGTTGTCCTAGAAAGCAACAAAATTCATAGAGGATGCTCCAGTGCAGTGCTCTTGATGTCATCTTACCCCAGTTCAAAGTTCGAGACTGCCCTGTCCCTTCTTTTGGGGAGGTGGGCAGGTGTCTAGCTGAAAGCAATCAATCCTGGCCGACATGGATTTGGGAAAGGTTCAAGTGAGAAGGAGACTGTGTGAGCAAATTGACGTATGAATGCACTTAGGAAAACAGGTCTGTCTTCCTTCTGAAGGAAGAAAATAGTTTTCTCTGTGTGTGAGTTGGGACTTCCCATGGTTCACCAAGTGAGAGTTTTGTTAGATTGGGCTGAGGCCTGCCTTTCTCCATTAGTCTGCATCTGTGTCTCTCGGAGGCATGTTTGAGAGCTGTTGGTGGATGAGACAATTCCTGACATGGTGGGACTTGTAAATCCTCAGCCTGGTTCCTGCAGTTGTAATTACTTTCTCATAGTAGGGGAGTTAGCGTAAGGCCAAGAGAAAGGGATTTAAGCCAGGGTTCATGACTGGTGTCTTGGAAAAATGAAGAGGGTTTTTGATTTTGTAGTTGATGCTGTGGCAACAAAATTGAAGCATTGGATTTAATAGCTGACTCAGTTAATTAAGTTTCTTAGCATGTATCTTCCCACCTTTTACACTGGGTTTTAGCCGGAGCTGATGAAGTACCAATCTCACTTGACCATGCTGTAAATTGCATTTAGCAATATTTTTGCCTACACATTATTCTCAACATACTGTTGATGTTAGTGTGCAATGCATACTGCCGTTCCGTTACTGGTATACAAGGTACTATTCATTGGAAAGTTAATGCCTCAGTCCAGCATTGCATCTAAATAAAAGAACCTTTCTCCTTTTCCATAATTAATGAAGAAGCATTTGAAAGCCCAGCTGCTAAAGCTGGGCTTAATGGTGCAGCATGGATATCAGGCTGGGGCTTCTTGGAGCTGCAGGATGCAGTCTGAGGTGGAAGATGCCCTTCATCCTCGTAGGCTGTATCCAGGCAGCCTGTAGATTTGCAGAGGAAGACAGTTGCTGCTGATCTGGTGTCTGCATGACACATCTTACAGGGAAGGTTATCCTGGAGCAGCTGTTCCTGCAGGCTGAGCACCCATCAGTTGTTGGGGTGCGTTACGTATGCCCCTGCAGCCTCCTCAGGTTTAGGTTCATCCTGGTAGTATGGGGTTTGTGCACTCCACAAGGTCTCTGCAATCTGAACCGAAGCATGGTAAATGGGGACAACTGGGATATTCATTTTCAAAGCACTCTTATGCTCAGAGCAGAAATGCTAATGGGCATTAAATAGTTGAATGCAGGTCTTATAATAGTGATTTTGGTGCCTGGAGCCAAATCTGTAGAAGCATGGTAGGTTGTTGTCAGTGCCAGCTCTGTTGCCCTGACTTGGGTTGCCGGTGGTCTTTGGTTGGAGTGTGGCTCTGTGGGGACGTTCAGAGCTTCTTTGGTCCTTGTCACAAGTGTTGGTTTTCCTGCACTGGAAGCCCATTCAAGGTGAAGAACATGCCTTGTTACAGCTCCCCCACCACTGCTTTATTTCAGTACGTGTTTTTTCTGTGTATATGAATTAGTAATCCAGCAGGTCCTACGGAAACATCCTAGCTGTGGAGAGCATCGTATTATCCAACTGCGAAACTCTGAATGATGGTGCTGGGATGAAGGGGGGGATGGCAGCGTGTGGGCTGAGCAGGAGCAGTGCTCGGAAGAGGAGGATCAGGGACGGATACTCAGAAAGAGTAAGACAAAGCTTCCATACCCAATGTGTGTCCAAGGACATAAATCTTGCAGGGGAGCTGCGCCTGAGCTGCTCACACGCTGAAGCTGCTGCACGCTGCTGTTTGGCCATGCCGGCAGGTCCGTACACAGGAATGGTGCAATTGCTGAAATAGGACCACGGCTGGAAACCCTGCCCATGATTTCATTAAACACCCTCATCCCGCGGTTCAGGGAAGCCCCACTGTGCCCTCACTTCAGTCTTTGCAAATGCAAAATAGCTTCAGCCTTTGCCTCAGCTTAACCAAGTTTAATAAAACTTGATTCTGCGTGTCCTTTTTCCTAAATTACATCTGTTTCAGCCTGCACAGTTGTAGGCAGCAGCAGCCTGTGCTGCTGCCTGTGGCCGGAGCTGGAGCTGAGAGAGTTTTGTCTGACTGCAAATGGTGTCACTGACTGCGGCACACGGCCGTGTTGTGCTCTAGGGAGAGGAGCACGTGTGGTGCCTTATTCTGGGATGTAATGCTCACTTCGTAGTTCACCCCGGGACTTAAAAATACATATATATATATATGAGTATGTCTCTTTATATATGTCAGTCTTATTTTTAATTACCAGCCCAGGAAAACCGCTCTGAAATCTGAAAGACAGGCTTTGCATTTTTGGCTTGACCACTTGTCTGTGGACCGGGTGGTTGTGGGGTAGGAGCTGGGGTGGAGTGCCGCGTCTCTCCTGGGGTCCTGTTGGCTCTGCAGCGTCACTGGGAGAGGGAAGCAGAAAATGCTTTGGTTTTGTCTGTTTTAATTCCCGGTGCTAAGCCTAGGTAAAATGCCCGAGGAGATATTTTGCCATATAAAAAGGTGGAAAGTGGGAAGATTCATTTGTTGAAATGTAACAGGGCTGTAGCAGTGTACCTGTGCACTGATACTGTTTCGGGGGGTATCCTAGTCCAGGTAATGATGGCAGCATCTTTCTTGCAGGCCCAAACACAAAGATGGAGTGTCAGAAAATTATGAATTTTGGAAACCAGCTTCTTCGCCGGAAAAATGTGGACTGCACTCGAGAAGACAGTCGGCTCTCGCGATGCCTCAACACGTTTGACTTAGTGGCTCTGGGTGTAGGCAGCACTTTGGGTGCAGGTGTCTATGTACTGGCTGGAGCCGTGGCACGGGAAAACGCGGGACCGGCCATCGTTATCTCCTTCTTGATTGCCGCCTTGGCTTCAGTGCTGGCTGGACTCTGCTACGGAGAATTTGGTGCTCGAGTGCCTAAGACGGGATCAGCTTATCTCTACAGCTACGTGACTGTGGGCGAGCTGTGGGCCTTCATCACAGGATGGAATTTAATCCTCTCCTATGTTATCGGTAAGTATGGTGAGTGCGCCGCGAGACCCTAGCGTTAGTCCGGGATGGCAGCCTAGTTTGTAAGATGCTGCACTCTTGCACTCAGCGAGGATTTCAGGACTCGTCTGAGGGGTGCGTTGTCGGTGACTCCTGTCAGCCGGCGAGGTGAGTGGTGTGCTGTGGGCTGAGGGTTTGTCCTGAAGCTGAATTATTGCTGGTGTGACCTCCTCTGAATCTCCACATCATCCCTTTGGCATCCCCTGGCTGCTGCACGCAAAAGTGTGTCCCCTCTGCCGAGAAAGAAGCTGCTGATGGAAGGATGCTTTTACACAGCCGCATCTGTACTCCCGGCTGATCAAGGATTAATTCCCGGTCCCTTTGCAACCTCTTTAAAGTATCTGGAGATCAGAGTTTTGTCTTGTGAATGGCTGCAGGATTAAGCCTAGGGTGATGTGCAGGTTCACAGCCTCTGAAACGTCCAAACCAAATCCCTTCTAAGCCCTTGACTCCCACTTGGATCAAGCTCAGAGCATGCAGTGTACAACTCAGCTGATACATTAAAACTAAGCTACACTTTGCTAATTAAGGATTCGTGTCTTTTCAAGCACATTCTGGGCATGCTGCTTGTCATCATGCCTGTAATTAATGCTGCAACCAACATGCCAGTTGAGAGCGAAGACTTACTAGTTAAAACAAAAACTGATGTTATGCTAAATTATTAAAGGTTGGGTTTTTTTTTTAAATGCATTTTATGGGATGTGTAAGTGTTACCTTGGAGATTAGTTCCTATGGTGCAGGGGAGGGTAAGATCATATCATGAACGATATAGTGACGTAGCAGCTGCTTGTCTGAGATCATGCTGGCTCTGCTCTGTGTGCTACCTGAAACCTCTTCCTCCTCTTTATCCCCACCCCCTTTTTTTTTTTTAATAAGAAATGAGAGGATGAAAAGCCAGAGCCAATTAAACTCATCTCCTTAGGAAATCTGAGTCCTGCGGTTCTTTTATGAATCAGGTTCACTGCAAGGAGGGGATAAAAATAGTTTTTTAAAAAAGTAAGCATATAATTTCCTTCAGACTTCTAAAATGGACTCTGCTTAGGCTACACGTAGAAAAATTGAACAGACTTCTTGGTGATTTATCTTCTGTTCCAAAAAGGTAATGATAAAGCGTCTCCTCCACACTCCTCATCTAGTTAGTTATGTGGCCCTTCCTACCGTCATAGCGGACGACCAAAATGACTGACATAGCTGTGGATGCTGTCCCAAAACCTGATTCTGCAAATGTACGATGAAAAGATTTACATACTGAGTGTTACACTCCCAGGATCTGGCGTGAGGCTGGTATTTCTGAGATTTATTTTTTTTTGTCCTCTCATAATGGCTTTTTGAACCACTGCTACAGGTTTTATTTCAGAGTTGGCTGCTCAGTGTATTATCACAAGACAGAAAATTCAGTAAAAACTGAGTAGATATTATCCACAAATGCATTCAGACACAATTTTGTTACCTTTAATTCAGTCCTGCGACAAAAATGTGTATTTGCAACTGGCTTCCTCATAATTTGGGAGGAAGGGTGGCTAAGCAGGAAAAACTACTGGGGGAGGATGTGAGCTGTAGCAAGTCTCTCTTCGTTATCTTAGCCAGCCTTTCTCCCTGTAGTAATTGCCCCTCTTGTCAGCAAGGACAACTCCCAGCAGCTTCAGGGGTGTGGAGGAGAAAGACGCGTTGGCAGGCACACGCTGCCGTTCAGAGCTGGGGGTTGAGAGGGGCAGAAAGCCAGTTTTTTTTCTCAGTTGTGCAGCAGAAGATGCAAAGCAGCACCACTGAAACCAGGCGGGGTGGTGGGAGCTTGCATCTGTAAGGGGGTGGGCCCACTTGGTGTTTTCTCACTGAGGTTCTCAGACATCTGTTCAGAAGGTCCTGTGGGGGTGGAAAAAGAAATCCTGGGTTCTCGGGATGGGTGGGCAATAGCTTGTAATTAATTGCAGTGACTTTGCTTGGGGGAAGACTGGTGTGGGGTCTTGGAAGTGGGTGATGAGCAAAAATATGTGTGCCTCTGAGCAGTCGTGGTCTAGACAGAAGAAAGAAGGTGTCCAGGACCAGGATCTGGTGTGAACTTTCTTCTGGGATGATTTGGGCTTGGGGAACTGTGCAGATAGTGGGAAGCATTTTGGGAACTGGAAGCTGGTGGGAGCTGGTAATTATGATGATTAACAGCATCCCTGGTGAGTAGCTGCTGCTGGGCTTTCCTGGGGCAGGTGACCTTCCGAGTCTGTACCTGTTCCTGCAGTGAGCCCTGCCCCTGAGCTCAGTGGCTGTCCCGGCAGAGGAGGTCGTGCTGACCCAGAAATCATAAGTTCTCCTGGACACAAGCCGAATGTCCTTGCACTATGCACTCTACCAACAGTACAATGTTTTCCAGGTGTTTGCGATGCTGGAAGAATGTCAGATTTCCCCCCGCTCCCTCAGGACTGTTGGTTACAGAGAGTTCAGGATAAACAGCTGATAGTTACATGCAACGGGCATCCAAGCAACTGGCATCTAATGTCACGCGTGCAGGAGCGGGTTGTTCCTGTCCTAGAACATTAAATATTAGAGCCAGAATAAATAAAAAAAAAAGCACTGAAGAAATAGTCTCTTCCCTCAAATCATGCCAAAGTTAGGCTGAAAGATTGTAATGTGGTACACAATAACTTCTGGGATTTTTCAAGATTAAATTGATGGCACTGATGTCAAACGCATTCACACTGTGCCCTTTGCTGTCTCAGTGAACAGAAAAGTCTCCAAACAGGACTGTTCTCCAACTTATTTTTATACCCTCGCAAAGCTGGATCGGAGCGGTGAGTGTTCCCAGCTTTGCCGCAGGTGCTGCCCGCCGCTGCTGCAGCGAGTTTAGCTGCCGGCGAGCGGGGATGTTGTTCGACACGATTGCAGGTGCTGGAGCTGGGACCTGGACACCCGCCCGCAGGTGAGTGTGTCAGGACAAACTGTGCCAGGGAGGAGGGGGCTCCTGACGGTGTCCTCTGAGGAACTGCTCTGCAAAAAAAGAAACCAAACCAACCTCTTTTTTCACCTAGGTAATTATGTGCAGTAGTAATTATATCATGCAATTAGATGTTATATATAGTGTACAGTATTAAGACATCAGGAGTGTAACGATAGCCACTTTAACGCAGGAGAGAGAGAAGCTGGCTGTTGCACAAACCTACTTCTTTTGCGCAATGCTGTCACTGTCTGGTGGTAGCTCTTTGTTGTTACTATTTCACTTCTCTGAAATGACTCTTCTGGCCCAGACAATGTCCCAGACTTGGTCACGCTGAGACCCCGGATTCAGTCCTGACCCTGGCAAGCCGTTTGTGGTTTGGTGCTCTCAGGAACTGTAGCAAACAGTGGCTCCAGAGGGGAAAGCCTCAGCACTTGCTGCAGGCAGGAGTCACGCTGCTTGCTGGGATCATCACCAGCATCGTGCAAAAGGCTAACTTAACGCTCAGATGACGTGTCAATTATATCCGAGTCTTTATCCCACTCGGATGCTCCAGCACTGGAGGTCAGAGCAGACCTGCGTGTAGCTGGAGTGCAGAGCTTGCAGAGCTGGGTGAGCATTGTGGTCCAGGCTCTAGTGCTCCAGCTCTGCGCTGCCAGAGGCCAGCTGGCTTCGGTACGGTCCCTCTGCCTCGGCTGCAGTCACCCACCCAGGGCTGCCGGGGCTTCTGCCAGCGTGACGCTCAGACCTCTCTAGTAGCAGAAGTTACCAGCTTTGGGGGAAGTTCAGGCTGCTGGAGGTGTAAGGAAAAGGTCAGTCTAGGCAGTATCTAAGGTAAAGTTTAAGTTTACTAAGAAGCCAAACCACTGTAACGATTTTTTTATCTCGTCAGCTGAGCATGACCCTGAGACCCACCACCTGTGTGCGTTGGCAGCAGAGCAGATTGCCAGGCATGGTGCAAGCTGCAGGCTGGATCTGCAGAGGAAAGGCTGCTCCCAGCACCCGGGAAGCACATGCGAGGTTGCTTTGTGGCCCTCCACGGCCAAAAGCTGTGCAAGGTGCCCACTGTTGGGAATGTGTGCCAGCCACGAAGGGTGATCTGCGTCATTTCTGTCCTCTGGCAGGAACCTCGAGCGTGGCCAGAGCCTGGAGCGCGACGTTTGATGAAATCATAGGCCAGCACATTGAAAAATTTTGTAAAAAATACATGACCATGGATGTCCCCGGAGTGCTAGCAAAATACCCAGACATCTTCGCCGTGGTGATAATCATCATCCTAACAGGTAAAACCTTGGAGGGGTTTGTGAGTCTTGGACCTCCTTCTTCTGTAATGTCATTGTTTGCTTTTGGATTAGGCACAAAGTCCTCATTTATTTTGGACAACATATTAAAGACTCTTTCTTTGCTACAAGTGTTGGATTGACCTATATAGCTGCTGTGGAGTTAGCCCAGGACATAGCCTGTTTACAAGGTTTTTAATTAGAGGGGAGAAGTCTCAATATTTTTTGAGCCACTTTTAAAACCTTCAATCAAATTTTATATAAGGAAGGAAAAAAAAGATGACTTGTCCTTAATCAGGTGTGGAAGTTTAATCCTTCCCTCCACAAATCCTATTACACAAGAATTTCATTCTGTTGCTCTATCACACTTATTCCTCCTTTGATAATCTGCCAAATGATGGTGCCTTGAGCCAAGGAAGTGAGAAGGAAAACATGGGACTCAGTAACAACCTCAAGTACTACCGTTCTGGGTTTTTTTAAAATGTATATGGACTTCAGTTTGCAACAGTGAATGCAAGACTCCAGAGAAATAAATCATAGAATCGCAGAATGGTTTGGGTTGGAAAGGACCTCAAAGACCATCTAGTTCCAACCCCCCTGCCATGGGCAGGGACACCCTCCACTAGACCAGGTTGCCCAAAGCCCCATCCAGCCTGGCCTTGAACACTTCCAGGGATGGGGCATCCACACCCTCTCTGGGCAAACTGTTCCAGTGCCTCACCACCCTCACGGTCAAGAATGTTTTCATTGTATCTAATCTAAATCTGCCCTCTTTTAGCTTAAAGCCATTACCCCTTGTCCTATCACTACACTCCCTGATAAACAGTCCCTCTCCAGCTTTCCCGTAGGCCCCATATAGCTACTGAAAGGCTGATAAATATGTCAGGTCCTCTTTTTTTCCTAAAAATATGCCAAGGCTTTGATCAGAATTTGGAAAAGTTTTGAAAATTTGTAAAATTTAAATCCATCTGAACTTTTACCTCTGCTCCAACTGGATCTTGCAAAGCATTGCCAAATTTAGGCAAATTTTAAAAATTAAAGCTTCTCATATACCCCTCTGTGGTTTCCAGAGTGCAGAAGCTGCAGCGTCACCCCAACAAGGTTATCCCGACATTTCCCACTGATCAGGATGGCCGTCTCACAGTATGAGCTGTGCTCATGGGGACAGGCTTCATAAGCAAGGGATGCTTTGGCATCTGGGTTTGCATTTGGATCTAGAACTATAGAACTATATTGAGGACTGCTGAAGTCAATAGCAGCCCTCTGTTTTCAGGACTACATCTGAATGGGAGAGAAGATTTTCCTCTTTGTTCATCTATGTGTAATAGGAATTGCTCCAGTTTTAAATTAGAATCTGGTCTTTCACCTCAGATACAATTTACATAACAGCACTACTGAGGTGTGAAACTATACAGATTACCGATGGCTTTATTCCCCTGCATGGAGCAAATTCCCTGGATTTTAATAAAAAATACAAACCATTCTTTCTACAAAAAACTGCTGAATGAGCAGCTTTAGTCCCAAATGTGAGCGCTACAGCTTTATTTCTGCTTGCACCATCTTGAGCTTCAGATTTCTACAAGGTACCTTACAGGTTTTCCTGGGCAGGTGTGCAGTTTTATCACACACTTCCCTGTTGTGTCAGCTTATTTCCTATTTTAAAAGAAGCAAAGGTGAGTGCACAGGTTGCTCCCCTCTCCTTGAAGTGCCTTGGAGTAGCAGTGAGGACACCCCGTCGTGCTTCTCCCTCAGACCACTGTGACATGTTTTATCTTCTCCCTCAGCTGCCTTTTTAGATTTGAGTTAAAGGTTTGAGTTCCTGAAAATCAGGCACCTGAAGCGCAAACGCAAGTCACCAGAGCTTGTTCTGAGAAACCCAGCTATGCCTCAGCAAGATGCTGTTTGCCAAAGCCTGTAAATGTGCTCTTCTTCAGATGGATGCTCTTAAGACCACAGGCTGAAATCCTGCTCTGGCTGAACTCATGGGCAAATCTCCCGCTGCTTTAAATGAGAGCAGGATTCCCAAGATGACACCACCTTCTGTGTCTTCAGCACTAGAAGTAGCTGTCATCCTGGATTCAGTCTCTGCTCATATTTTCCCCTGCTTCTAAGGTTAGTTGAATGTTGTTCATAACTTCTGTAGGTGGCCAAGACCTCTAAGACAACCATCTGGGGTGCTTTCTCCAGGTCTCTTGCCAGAGTTCGTGGCTATGGCTAGGTGGCACAGCGTAGCGTCATGACATGACCAGAGCTGGCATTGAAAGTTCTGGAAGCAGCTTAGTTGTGTTAGCAAAGCACTTTACACCTGGGCACGTGCCAAATGGGCATGCTGGGTGGGAAGGTGTGTCACATCCCCCACTAGTAATGTCTGGGCTGGAGTCCTTGTTCTCTTCCTGAGTGAATTAATCCTGACCTACCTGAGCTCCTTGGCTTTGTGGAGAAATGAGGTGTAATAAGTTGGGCAGAGCACAGCATGAACGCAGCTGGGCTACCTCTGCAAACCTCCAGCACCTGCTGCTGGTGACGAAATACCTGACTGCCTATCTGCCTTTTTTTCCCCAGGGCTTTTAATTTTTGGCGTGAAGGAATCTGCCTTGGTGAACAAAGTGTTCACCTGCATCAACATCCTCGTCCTCGGCTTCGTCATGGTCTCTGGCTTTGTGAAAGGGTCTGTTAAAAACTGGCAGCTGAATGAACAAGACCTTTACAACGTGAGCCACAGCGTTTACGGAGACAAGTAGGTTGGATCTTCTCTGAAATGGATGCATTTTCAATGGCAAGTTTATAAACTTGCCATTGAAAATCACTGAATGGGATGGCTCCCTCCTTTGCCAAACATGTTGGAAGCAAAGGCGGTTTTGGTGGGTCATTGCTGAAAGCAGGCTGTGCGGATGGGCTGAAACTGGAAGGAGGTAGGCTGTGTCAATGTGGGCCCTGCTGCAGAACTGACCATTTCCAGCCTTATGGTCAATATGGCATCCAAATTTGAGAGAAAGACCTTTTTAGACCTATGCCAGGCTGGCTATGGGGCTGGTAGGAAGCCATGGCCAAGTATAGCTCTGTGATTTCTTTGGATGCTTGGGCAATATCCTCGAGGCACTGTTGTACCTTTTGGAGACCTTGTCCCAAACGCTTCAGTAAAATGAAGGCAAGTTGCAGATTATTTTAATACATTGCAGCAAGCATATCACAAATCCATTTTTAATGACTTTTTGCTACTTGGCCAAAATCCTCTCTTCCTATACAAGACCAAAATTAAGGAGCTTGCATGGTTGCCAGTGATACAAGGCTGTTCATTTTTACTTGAGAATGTGCACCACAGAACAAGAGTCTTTAAATATCTCCACGTACATTAACTCAGTCCTGGCTTGCTATCTAAACCTTTTATGCTGGCCTGCAAGGAGGCACAGTTTGGCACAAACTGGAGAGATTCGTAAATGTTGCATGGGTCAAGTTTGGCTTGTGTACAAGCTGCTTATTGAGTCTGCAAAATTCAGCCTGCTGTGAACAAATCGCTTCTATAGGAAAGGTTTCCCCTCCTTCCCTACTGCTATTCCCATGCAAGGAGCAATTAGCACAATAGCTTCAAAGTGTAACTGTAGCTCTTTGACCCATGGCACTTACTATTTTTGTAAAATCTGTCTGGGGTTTACTTTATCATTATTTCCAGAGTAATCCACATTTGGGTTGTGCTATTTCTGCAAATAACAGGCCAATTTTCGTCTAAGTCTCAACAGAGCTTCTACGAGAGAGTTCAGATGCTTACACCTGAGAAGACTTGCAGATTTGGGAATTACTTTAATTTAATTGCCTTAATTCATCTTTACAAAGGCTTTTCCCTGCAAAAGTGACCTAAGTCACTTCAGCTGAGGGGTATGTTATACATGACTCAACACAGGCATAGACGTGAAGTCCCGATCCAGGGTGTGCTGGGATCGGTAGGTGTCCGTCTGTTGATGTTAATGAACATTGGATGAGGCTCAGAAAAGCGTTTGCTGCATCAGGGATGCACGCTCCTCTCCTCCCTCAGGGTCGCAAGCACAGTTTGGGTATGAGCTTGGCACAGGGAATTTTGAAGTTGAGAATGAAAGATTAGTCAGATTTTAGACAGTCATGGCACCCTGCATTGCTGTCTGATGTCTACTCACCTATACTTCATCTGAGTCCATCTTAGGTGAAAAGGGGATGGTTTACATGATTCTCAGTCTTCAGTTTTCAGAATTACATGTTGTACTTTTTCAAACGCTTATGTTTAAATGAATATGTGTATTCACACACATGCAGTGATATTAGGAGAGGAATCTTAATATTCGTGCTATTTTCTCCCTGTCTTAGCCAAGACATTTTTATCCACCCTGAAAAACAGGTGGTGGGAGTAAACCATGAACCATTTTTATTCCTTGCATTCCCCAGGCTGCTGCAGGCCAGTCCAAAGCTCAGCGGTGTGTAGGGCTTAGCATTTTTGCCTGATATTTGTGTGCTGGTGTGTAAAAGGGAGACCGTGTTCCTTCAAACTCCAGCTTTGGATTTTGCTACGAGCTGTATGAATAGTTTTGTTACTCCCACCGAGGCAGGATGACCTCTAACCCAGTGCCATGCCTTTTTAGTCAAACACAGGGAGAAAAGCTCTACGGTGTTGGAGGGTTTATGCCCTATGGATGGAAAGGAGTCCTCTCAGGGGCAGCCACGTGTTTTTATGCTTTCGTGGGATTTGACTGTATCGCTACTACAGGTAAGAGGGAAGATGTCTTCATTCCGGTTATGAACCTGGTTGCTGGTAGATCGGTTTTCAGTAGTGTTGTGCAGCACAGATGATGAGTAATTCACGGCACTGCATTCGTCATCCCTCTGAACCTCAGCCCAAAATACACTTTTGGCTCAGCTGCTCCTAATACTCAAAGTGCTGAATATGTCCAAGTCTCTGAGTGCTTGAGCGTTGAATTCTAGCTGCTGTTGCAGGCAACTGGACCATATAACCCACAAAATGAGCTTTCTTCCTTCTTTGCCTGCAGGGCTTAGTCCCATTGCTGGTCACTGATGATACTAACCAGGTTAGACTCCACAGAAAACACAGCCAGCTTTAACAGTTAGGCAAACAGGGAAGGCCGAGGTTCAGATGCTTTGTATGACTGGTGAAGTTTGATCCTCTAACTCCAGATGATGCTTTAATCAACAGGTTATTCTGGAGTAGGGTTCTTCAGTGCCTTCAGCTAAAAAATCTTCCACTGGCTTGGAGTATTTGAAGAGCCAGAGAAAGAGGGAACCTCTAGGGAATCATCTGCAGCCTAAAACTGTGCCTTAAAATAAGGGGGAGTTCTTATCTCCAAAGGTTCAGAGATCTCCTGAGAGAGAAACCATCAGCATTGTCATATTTCTTCTGGCTAAGAAGAATCCCAGTTCCCTGGAGAAAGGAAGGATTATCCTTAATTTCAGATTTGGCAAGAACTGAGTTGCTTCAAAGCTGGAGGAGAGGGAGGAGATCATCACAAAGACAGATAAATCAGCACTGCCTCTTGTTCCTAGGCATTTGAGAATTGCTGGCTCCATTACTCCAGCCAGCCCTAGGGACTGTACTTGGAGGACGAACACATTCATCTGCCTTTGCTTAAAGGTGTATGGATCTCTGCTCATCTCTTCATCCTCCTGAAATGCCATACCTCAGGAGCTCTTGCTTTCAGAGGAGAGCAGCTCTGGAGGACAGGGAAGGCTTAAAGATGTTTCTGAATTAATCAGTGTCTGACTTTTGAGGAATTTTTTGTTTTACACATTCATCTGTCCTGATTTCGGCTGAGATCGAGTTAATTTTCTTTCTAGTAGCCAGTATAGTGCTGTGTTTTGGATGTAGTATGAGAATAATATTGATAACACACTGATGTTTTTAGTTGTTGCTGGGTAGTTGTAGCATTTACACTAAGTCAAGCATTTTCAGCTTCCCATACCCTGCCAGGTGCACAAGAAGCTGGGAGAGCACAGCCAGGAGAGCTGACCCAGACTGGCCAAAGGGATATTCCCTAGAACATCATGCTCCGGATAGAACTGGGGAAGCTAGCCGGGACGTGGGATCGCTGCTTGGAAACAGACTGGCCATTGGAGGGTTTTTTTTTGCCTCTGCCAGGTGGTGAGCAATTGCATTTGTGCATCACTTGTGCGTTTTGTTTTTTAACAGCAAGAACAACAATAATAATACCACCACCATGTTCCTTTGTTATCCTATTACACTGTCTTTATCTCAACCCACGAGTAATTTTCCATTCTCCTCCCCATTCCGCTGGTGGGGGAGGGTGAGCGAGCGGCTGCGTGGTGCTCAGTTGCCGGCTGGGGTTAAACCATGACATCGTCCCAACTTGGTTGTCAAAAATTTTCCATAAAAACTAGAAGGAGTCCTTTTTTCAAGAGGGATTCTCAAAGATCCGTGTGATTTTCAGGTCCTGTGCAAAGTCTGCTTTTCCCTGGAACTGGGCACTTCACTGTGTAGTAGTTCTGGCAGAGATGCTAACTGAAATGATCACCCAAGGGTTTGCCCTACAACTGCACAATAATTTCTTGTCGGATCATTTGTGATCATTGAACTCTTTATGGGGCTGTACCATCAGTTAGATAGCAGGAGTAATTGGAGGTAAAAATAATCTTTTTGGGGGAAAAGACTATTTTTTTAGTCTAGATTGTTTCTGGGCCTGAGTTTACAAGGCTTCCACAAATGTGTGTCAGAAGGAGTGACAGGAGCAGCAGAAGTGGGAGCAAACAGGCTGTGGTATGGCAAGTGGATGGGGCAGGCCATCAGCAGCATCACAGTCAAACAGCACCTCACTGCCCATGAAGCCTTTGAAAGCCCCAGCCAGCATGCCCTAGGTTGGAATAAAAGTTCTTGATCATCTTTTAGCTGATATTTCAATTTCTTTCTTCTAGGTGAGGAGGTAAAAAACCCTCAGAAGGCCATTCCTATTGGCATCGTGGCATCTCTGCTCATCTGCTTCGTGGCTTATTTTGGCGTGTCAGCTGCCCTGACACTCATGATGCCTTACTACAAGCTGGATACCAATAGCCCTTTACCCATTGCCTTTAAATATGTGGGTTGGGATGGGGCCAATTACGCAGTGGCTGTCGGTTCCTTGTGTGCACTTTCTACAAGGTGAGACGTTGCTCTTCCTTTGTGTATCTCTCGAGGCAAACACGTATCTCCAGCTCCTTTAAAATATGGTGCATGTCAGGGCTTTATCTTCACTGTGTTCCCCTGGGTCAAGGGAGCACAGACCAGGGATGTAGTTCAGAGCTACTGACTTCAAAAGGACCAGGATATCACCCTGTGATAGACTTCAGAGATGCGCATGACCACTGTCACTTCAGAAACTCCCATCTTAGCAGCAGACCCAGCAGGTGCATCTCTGAAATATAAATGGATTCAGTGACTAAGTCAGGGAGGCAACTGTGCAGTGCAAGCATGGTTTGCCCACAAGACATCCTGGCCTGCTGGGTGGAAAGCAGACTTGTGTGAGGTAGTGCAGGCTGCATCCTCTGTAGCATATGGGGCTTACCATATCCAGGGCCGTCTGTCTGCAGGTTGCCTGCAGGACAGCCATCTGGATGGGAGGCAGGACAGGCTGGAGGAAAACTGTCATGTTCTTCTGCACTTTACAGACCTGTTGTTTCAGATCAACTTAGACATACTTGGTTAGGTGAGCAATTCATACAGGCTTATAGAAGTTGCAGCTATTTTGTTAACTGAAAGTCAGGCTGTTTTTGTGCCTGCCCCGCTCCCCCCCCCGTATATTTAAGTATCTAAAATCTCAAGAGCTGCACCTGAGGTGCCAGCTATCAGCAACATGAGTGTGCAGAGGGAGCCCTTGAAGGAGAAGCTGAAGTGAACAAAAGCCACCTGTTCTGTGTTTGTACTGCCATAAACTTGCTTTTGTTTTTGTGCCTGTGCTCAGCAGGAGGTGATATAAGTAGATTATTTCCCCCTTCTGTGTCCGTAGTCTCCTTGGCTCTATGTTTCCGATGCCTCGAATAATTTATGCTATGGCAGAAGATGGACTTCTCTTTAAATTTTTGGCTAAAGTCAATGAGAAGAGAAAAACTCCAATAATTGCAACAGTGACATCAGGGGCTATTGCAGGTAAGATCCAAAGACTTACACGAGTGTGTGGAAAGGAGACATAAGCTCATCCTAGGGGCAGGTAATTCCGCCTGACTCTAGCCCACTTATTAATCAGATGTATTGCACAGCACAACTTGCCAGAGCGTGCCCTGGGTTTCCAGGGCATGCCCTGGGTGGGCTGGGTGAGCACAAATAGCTCGCTCTGTGCCTGTCCCTCTTTCTCAGAGCTTATTGCTGACATCCTGTCTTATGCCAAGAATTACCTTCATCTGCTCCCTGGGTGCTCTGCCGGCCTTAAAAATAATTAACCCCCTGCAAAGTGGCAGCCAGCGGTGCCCCAGCATCCTTGTGGCTGTTGGCCTGGCTTGGCTGAAGACACCACACCGCCTGTGGGTAGCAGCTCAGCAGAAGACACGAGAGCAGCCGGAGACAGGCAGATGGCCCCTGTGGCACAGACGTTTGCTAATCAGTTAGTCACAGCTGGCAGCCGTCCCATCCTCCCCTTCCCTCTCCTGGCTCCCAGGAATATGGGAATTAAACCTCCCAGACAGCAAGGATGAGCGGCTTATCCTTTTCTCGCAGCCGCCCCCTTCCTTGTGATGCCTAGCAAAGAGAAGAGCCTTGCTGCTTCTTTACCTTCTGCTGCAAATGTGAGATGAGCCATCAGTATGAGAACATGCCATGTTTGGTGGGGAGTTGGTGCTGAACTGCCACCGTGGGCTCTGAGGTCCTGTGAAACAGCTCAGCTCCTGCCGCTGGGACCCACAGAACCTCCTCACAGGTGCTTCTCTGTCACCTTCCTCTTCAGGCAGCCTCGTGTCCAGACTGGGGGAAAAAGAGCCAGATAAAGTAAATAAACATGCTTTGCAGTCTCTTCAGGTCTCCTCAGAGTAGTCTGTAGCGCCTAGGACCGAAGCGCACACAAAGCTGCAGGGACAGCACTTGCCAGCTGAGCTGAAGGTTTGGGTTGGTTGTTGGGCTCCAGGCTGTGCATTGGGGACAGGCTGGGCCAGGCTCAGATCTGAGATCCCTGCGCTCTCATACAGCTGGTGGCATCACCTGAATGTCTGACTGTGGCGTCTGTCCTCCACTTACTTGCTTCTCCTTCTGAAGGACAAAGCTCTGTACAACCAGGGGTTGCCTGGTGAGGGTGTGTAAGCAGGGTAATCTCTAAAGGATGGCAGTCTATATTCTTTTTCTGAAAACCCCTATGACGAGGCATGCTACCTCAAGATGCCCTCCTTGATGCTCGGTCCCATTGCATGCACAAGCCTGGTTTCACCCCAGCTGAGCCAAGACGCTGGAGTGAGATGCTGCTTGTCCTTTGTTCCCTCTAGCTACTTCCAGGAGGTAATTGTGGCCTTAGGGGTGCTGCAGCTGCGACGGAGGACTCTGGCAATGAGGCTGTGGCTTAAACACCTCATTGCTGGTAGTTGGGTGAACATACTCATATGAGACAAACAGGCTGGCATTTACTCTAGTAAATGGTTCCTCTGGTTCCGGCTAGTGAGGCTGTGCTGGGACAGTCTGTGAGGCTCAGGGTATTCAGGCACCAAGTGCTGCCTCTTCCCATCTCAGGACAGCTCGAGTTCCCCAGCCGAGTCCTGAGCAACAGTCACACGTGTGCTGCATCATCATTAATGCTCCTGAGATGTGCATGTTATGCTGTGTTACTGATTTTGACTCCCTCTCTCACTTTGCTCTCCTCCTACAGCTCTTATGGCTTTTCTCTTCGACTTGAAAGATCTTGTGGATCTCATGTCCATCGGGACCCTCCTGGCTTACTCCTTGGTGGCAGCCTGCGTGTTGGTACTGAGGTATGGATGTAGAAACAGCCTCTCTTGTGCCACACAGACAGAAATCCACACAGCCATCAGATGCCCTCATAGTTTCCATAGACCCAGTAAAACCATGAACATCTCCAGCTGTAAGAATGTGCAGAACTTGTTTCTTTAAGCTCATGAGGGATTGTGCTAGTTGGATCTGCAAGGGAATCCTCTGAACTTGGTTAACCTTTGGTCCATGCCACTCCTGCTGCTGTCAACCCTGAATGCCCTGGGAGATAAGCGAATGTGTAGAGATGAGAGATGGGTAGTCCTGGATGCCTGCATCGTCATTGCTCTTGTTTCCACTGCGGATACAGTTTCAGATTGTCTTACTTTTGAAAGGGGATTCTAGATAAAGTCTAGCAGCAGCAAAAAAGCTGAGCGTGTGTTTGCAGCATCAGTGCCTTGGTGTGTGTCTTTTAGAAGTGCTGAGCTCCCATAGCTTCCCTAACCTAAGCTGAAAATTGAGTATCTTCACTGCTTGGCCCCTCATGGACAGTAGCACTCTACCCACGAGGACTGTATTCTGAAGATCATGTTACTGAAAAATACCTTTGTGTTCAATGATTTATTCAAAGTCTGGTGGAGACTTTTTGCTTGCTCACAGCAAATGCATTGGACTAAGAACTGTCTTGCAACAGGTGAAGGGCCAACGCTGTGCAGTAATGCCATTGCTCTGTGCCTGTGCTGCTGTCGTGGTTTAACCTGGCCAGCAGCTAAAACAGCCGTTTGCTCGCTCCCCTTCCCCTGCAGTGGGATGGGGGAGAGAATCGAAAAGAAAAAGGTAAAACTCATGGGTTGAGATAAAGACAGTGTAATAGGACAGGAAAGGAAGGGAGTAGTAGTAGTAATAGTAATAATAACAGTTTCTGAGCCGAGCCGCCACCAAGCCAACCCTCCAGTTAAATACGGAGCATGATGTCATATGGTATGGAATATCGCTTTGTCCAGTTTGGGTCAGCTGTCTTGACTGTGTCCCCTCCCAGCTTCTTGGGCACCCCACACCTTCTCATTGGCAGGGCAGTATGAGAAGCTGAAAACTCCTTAACTGCTGTCCACCCTGCCCCTTGAAAATCCTTGATGATTTTCCTTGCCCTTCTTACCTTTCCTCTGATTTCCCAGTCCCCTCTTCTCCATACAGCTGTAAATGGCTTAATTTATTTTTGCAAGCTGCTGTACCCGTTGTATGGCATTTTCCCCGTTGTAGATTTGCAGAGCTGACAGCCTGTCTCGTAGCAGCCTGGGCAGTGCTTTGGCTGCCTCGTTGACTGCCTAATGAAGTAGCTGAATTGTTTCCAAAGCTGTAAGGTCCTGCCACTAATACTCTGTTCTGGCTAGAGCCAAGGATTTCACTGCATTTCTCAATTTGTAGTGTTTCACAAATGCCCTCATTGCAAACACATCCCCACAGGACTGATTTTAACGTGTCTTTCCAAATGGCCGTTTCCTTTAGTCAGGCTTGTGGCTGAGAGTCACGAGCAAAACCTTCTGTGAAAGAGAGCTGAGGCTGGAAGAGTGGCTTTTCTTTATGGATCCATGTGGTTGTGCATCAGGGCCCTGTTGAATGAGATGCTGTCCACACACTCAACAAAAAATTACCATTCTGCATTCACCTCTTCCTTCCCTACGTGTCAGGAGCCAAGCCGGCAGCAGAGATTGGGTGGAGGAGGCTGGGGTGACCGGAATGTCTCCGCAGAGTGCGATCAGCAGCTGCCGGGGTGCGGTATCTGCTGAGCCGTTGGCTCAGCCACCTCCATGCCAAAACGCAAGAGCTGAACTGCCACAGATAACCCAACGGCTCGGCTGTGGCTGTCTGTCTGTCCCTCTGCCGCTTCCTTCTCACTGCTATCACCCAATCATGTTTTGGTGACACAGATGGTAGGGTTTATGAAAGAGAGTGTTGTCTGGTTTGAAACACTGACATTACAACCAAGCTGTAGGTGATAATAGCTGACCATATTTGCTCACATTGTGACGAGGTTATTCCTCAGATGGAATTCCCCCTGAAACAGAAGGGTATAGACGTTATGTGTGCCTGTTCTGGTGCTATAGTGATCTGGGGCACAGCCATGGCTATCTCTGTGGCTTTTAAACCAACAGTACCCTGCACCAAACCAATGTGTGCTTTGTTTCGTTTCCCTTTTCCTAGATACCAGCCCGAGCAGCCTAATTTGGCATACCAGATGGCTAGGACAACCGAGGAGACAGATAACAATGAGTCTGTGAGCACCAGTGAGTCACAGGCTGGATTTCTGCCGGAGGAAGAGGAGAAATGTTCCCTCAAAGCCATACTGTGTCCTCCAAATTCGGACCCTTCCAAATTCTCTGGCTCGGTGGTGAATGTCTCAGCCTTCATCATTGGTAAGCACTGGGCAGTGAGCCAGCTGGTAGGTTCTTGTTCTCACCATGGTGGGAAAGATCACCTCCTGGCTGTAATTTTGATGAGCCTTTATAGTGGCCAAAATAACTGAAGATCTACAGATTAAATTTATGACTCGAAAAGAAATCCACAAATGGGCAGGTGTGCATAGGGGGAAAGGCATATTTCTTAGTTAGCTTTTTCACGTGTTGCTATTTTGTTTGCGGAGCTTTCAGATTCTGTTTTGCCTGCTTGTGGTTTTGGGGGTGTTTTTTTCCTGTTCCTAAAAAAAGAATCTGTAAGCTTTTGGTGTCTGTTCACAGGTTTCCTTATCGTGGGTAGCTGTGTCCTGACTGCCCTCGAGCCAAGCATTCTGATAAAGACTGTATGGATTATTGCTGCCATCCTTCTTGTTCTTGTCAGCTTCATTATATGGAAACAGCCTGAAAGCAAAACCAAGCTCTCCTTTAAGGTGAGTGTTCTGGGAGGTGTAGCTAGAAAAAAGCTGGTTGGGAGGTAGTTGAAGGAGGAAGTGCATGTTGGCCTGTATCAGAAGGGAGGACTTGGCCAAATAGACATGCAGAGCATACAGGCATGATATGAACTTTTCTGTGCAGGGCTGCCCATAGAGCTGATGGTTTGAGCTCTCCAGCTAGCATGGCTGTAACCTCTCATAGGCTGCACTTAGTGCATAAAGGGATGTCCTATCAGAGCCAAGCTTAGCCTCTGAGTGTGGTTTCCTCTTGCGGTCTAATCGCAAATGTTAGCGTAGGTGCTTTGCTGCAGAACGCAGCATGGCAGAAGCAACCCAGCAAGTGCCCTGTGGGCAGGAGCAGATTCGGACAGAAAGAAGGACTGAATGGGTTAGCTGAGAGGTCGGAGGAGGGAATCAGGAGGAGAAGCCACACGTGGTCGGGTCAGAGGTGACAACAGAGGACTTGGAAGGAAATGTAAATGGTGCTGGGAGGGCACCTGGTGCAGAGCCAGAAGGGAAGGGCAGGTCAGTGATTTCGAAAGCAGATGGTTATAGGATATGGAAGAGAGAGAGACCAGAGCAAAAGGGGATGGTTTCGAAGGGCCACATCAGATTGTGGATACAGAGGGAGAGAGAACGCAAGAAGCAAGCTTGTGTACGAGGATCAAAGGGGTATTTGCTAAAAGCTTCTAAGAAAGTGTACTTTGCTGTCCTACTTAGTCCCTATGGAGACTAAGGGATGACCATTCTCTCTTTAACAGCCTTAAGTATGAGTAACTCTCATTTTCCTGCTGTGTCCAAGCACATCATACTTTCTAGATTAAACAAACACTGTGATGTTTTTTCCCCCAGTATAATTCTGCAAGTCATGTTTTATTGTATTTATTTCAGGGCTGTTTCTCCAATTTATATAATAAGTTTTGGATTCTAATGCCATCCTCCAAACTGGTCTCATTTTGACTGCTCTACAGTTTTTCAGTAAATTCCCTGATTTTAATAACTTAATACAACCAGAGTTGCCCAAGGTAGTGTTTGCAGCTCATCTTGGAGTTGTGGTCTCAGAAGTGGAAACAGAAATGGCCAGGAGCAGAAGACTTAGGAATTGTCATCTAGGTTGTATTTTCTGAACTTGCTTCTGAGGAGGTCTCTTTGCCTTACACTCAGGATGTTTTACCTCCTTTTTCTGTTTTTTCCCCTCAGCCACTGCCCTGTTTGAGGGGAAAAAAAAAATCAGACCTGACACTACTAAATCTGTAATGGCTGTTTCCTGTCTCCTTGTTGTCCTTTAGACATTTACAACCTGACTCTCTAGTGATTTTTCTCCAAAGTCTCTCTGGGAATCCAAGGCTGACTGGTTTGTTCCCCTCTTGTTTTTCTCTATTTCTTTTTAATAGGTAATTTGTCTCCCTTCTCCAGTCTTTAGAGACCTTACTGGTCTACCAAGAGCTCTTAGAGGTGCCTATTAATAGTTCAGAGATCACTTCTGTGATCTCTGGGTATATACCTCACCCCTCTGGGGAAATTTCATTTGTCCCTACTGACTTGACAAAGCTAATTTAGAAAAAAAATATTCTTCTTCTGTTTTCTAATTTGCGTGCCCATCCCCTTTCTCTAGTAAGGTGAACAGCTGCTCACCGTAGATGGTTTTTTTTGGTGAAGCTTAAAACAAGAAAGACCTATGGCATTTCAGCCTAATTCTTTTTGTAAATCTCCTTTTTCCTTAGTAGTGGAGTTCAGTTTCCTCTTAGTTTCACCATATTCACAAACCTTTCTATTGTTATAATTTGTCCTTTCTGATTTTGATTTTACATGCCTGTGCTATTTTTTTATATTTTGATTTTTGCATTTTGGCTTTACTGTCTCCTTTGATTCCCAGATCACTAAGGTGTTCTTGGTACAGCTGCGCTTGTCTTTTACAATATTTCCTGGTTTTCTTCTGCTCTGGGATAATTTGCTCTATATTGTTTAATTACCTTGGTACCTACTGGATGAAGTTCCTCAGAACTCTGCTTTGACATTCCCCTTACCTTCTTCTCCTGGTCTTCAGTAGATGCCTGTCATGATGCAATCCTTGGTTTTCCTTTTCTCTCCTTCCCCCCACAGGTATTTAGTATTGCTGCTAAAATTTGCCTCTTGCCTCCTGCCAGGCCACAAAACAAGGACAACCATTCTTAAAGCAGGTGAACAGCATTGTTCACATCCCTCTCCCACAGTGGACTGATGTCCTCCAGTTTGGTCTAACCATGACTTTTCTCAGACCTGGCAGCTGAAGAGTTGGTAACTGCCATCACATCCTGTTTACAAGGGACGGGATGTTCCTGCCTGCCCATTGATTTGCCCTGTGGATGTAATGTGTCCCTCTTTCTTTTTCAGGTACCTCTTTTGCCCCTTCTTCCTGTTGTGAGTATTTTTGTGAATGTTTACCTCATGATGCAGCTAGACCTAGGCACATGGATACGCTTTGCAATCTGGATGCTCATAGGTGAGTTTGAGACAGTAAAAAATTCTATGTTCAAAGTTACTAGATTTTGCTAACTGTAAATTTACTGAGGCGTTCCAGGGAGGGATCCTGCACTTGCAAAGTCTTTGGGCAACTTCAGTGACTTAATTGAAGCCATTTAGGCAGTGTGTCTCAAGCCTGGTTTTAAATTCAAGGGTCACAATGCCTTTGTGAGGAGAAAACAACAACCTGTGAACCATCTTATGGGTCTTGTTGCCGTTTCTTGTTGGCTGGCCTTGAACTGCAGTTCAGGTGGTGGGGCTTATGGTTCTGGAGCTGAAGGAGTTGAGCTCCGTCCCAAGATGCTCCCAGTAGCCACGTGGAGGAGGCTGAATGGCCTGAAATGCCAGGGAATTTGTTAGAATGAAAACGGTAAGATTAGCATGAGCTGCAGATGTACTTTACTGGGATGGATGCTGTAGGCACACAAACGGAGAGAGAAAGCTCTCTGTAGAATGAACTGCAATGATCTCAATGAAAAGCACGAGAGGTTTATTCTATACTCAGCCCCCCATTTGGGGCCAGGATAGATTGGCTCATAAAGGCTGATGCCTGCGTTAATGGCTTTTTCCTAAGGAAGGTGGTGGCTGTCCGCTAGAAGCTAGCCATCAGGATGGCTGGACTTACCCCTGGTGTAACCTGTGTTGGTCAGTGTGAGTAGTGGTTTGTTTCCTTACAGAGGTAACGATGTCCTCTCCCCTTGGCTTCCGCAGGCTTTGTCATCTACTTTACCTACGGAATATGGCACAGTGTGGAAGCCACCTATGCGGCCTCAGCAGACGCAGAGAGAAACACGGACGCCGGTTTGGACAGCTGTAAATGATTGCATGTTTGGTTTACGCACAACTGGGGAATGGCTGCAGCGAAGGAAGCTTTGTGGTGGGGATTCTGAGCCAGGCTACATCTGTTAATCAGTAATGCAGGAGTAAGGAAGCATAGTGTGGGACTCCCCAGCCCTGTTGCTGCAGCTTGCAGTTTGCTTAGTAGCAGAGTTAAAAGGGACCGCAAGGTAAAAAGCCACACTTCTGGCATGCTCCCGGTGACACTGTCAGCTCATCTGGGGCCATGCGCTTCCTTTCCTCCCTCTCTTGTTTTTTTTTCCCCAGTGTGTAGAAAGAAAACTGCTTCTGTGTGCCAGTTAACCTTAAATGCTGCTATGAAACCAGGCCCACAAAGGTCTTTCTTTCAGTAGCCCCAGGAATTACCTCCCCGCAGATACTCTACCTGATTATACATGGAGCAGTTTTTGCAGTGCTGCTGTCAGGCTTAGACCAGATCCGTCCTTCACCCAATACAAACTGTACCCCACATGTACACGCAGAAAAAGACTCTCACCAAACACTAGCTTTCACCTGGTTAAGAAAGCATCTGCAAGACTCACATTCTTTAAAGTATCAGGTCTCACAGTTTTTGTTCTTTTTAACTTTTTTTTAGCTACATACTCATATGCTTTAAAGCGCGCTGCTGCCATGAAATCTTGGGAGGGTTTGTGGTCGCTGCTTGTCAGGTGAATGGTCATTTGCCAGTGCGTAGGTAATGCCAGCAGATGTTTCTGCTGACTATATGCTCAGCAGAGGGATTGCCAGGTTTAGCCATAAAACTATTTGGTGCAAGTACTTGAATGGCTTGAAAAGAGCGGGTGTCTCCAAAGAGCTGTCCTACCTCTTTGCCTCGGTAATCACCAGCAGTGTGGCTGCAGCGGTAGGGTGGCTATCAGAAGTGAGTCCAGCTCTGACAAGTGGGGCCCTATTTTCCTCTCCCTCCAGCAGTTTTGTGTGCCGGATGCATGGCGTTAGCAAAGGATTTGGCCATGAGACTTTGGTTTAGTGTCAGCAGGTGGAGCACGTTTCTGCCGCAGGAAGAGGGAGCACTGGAGGATCCTCAGGGGCTTGAAGCTCATCCGTGAGCAGTGCCTGGTGTCTGCCCACTGCCTGGGGGGGCTGTGCATGTGTGCAGGGGCTCCTCGGTCCCAGTAGAACGTACAGCCCCAAAAACACTGCCAAGGTCTAGGGTCTAGCTGGCTGAGAGGAACTTTCCCTTTGGGGCTGGAGATCATCTCCAGAGCGTGGCTGTTGTCAAAGGTGGGAAATTTGGAGCTGAGACCAGGGTCTGTGTTTGGTTGGCAATGCCTTGTTTTTGCTGTAAGATGAAAATTTTTTTTTAATTCTCTCTAATAGCTTTCCCCAGCCGAATCCCCAACACTAAAAAAGGCTTGTTAAAGCATCAGGAAGGTGGGCCATGCCCGTGTAATGCCACTGATTTAAATTCACGCCTCAGCTTGTACTGAAAAACAAATCATAGAATCATGGAATGGTTTGGGTCGGAAGGCACCTTTGAAGATCAACTAGTCCGGCCTCCCTGCACAGGCAGGGACATCTTTTGACCAGGTTGCTCAAAGCCCCATCCAACCTGGCCTTGAACACTTCCAGGGATGGAGCATCCCAAATAGTGCAGAAATCCCCTCTCCCAACCCGAGTAGATGCTTTCTTAGGTGTTCTCCACACTGCTGCCTCTGAACACCGGACAATCTTTAATCTCTTTGTCAGCACAGCTCTTGCTGACGAAGGAACAGGCTCTTGTCACCGTCGTTCAGTTGGAGAACTGAAGAACTGCATGACTTGACCAGGGTCTCACCGGCCATCTGGTGCAGCAGAAAGGGGAACCAGACCATCTCCTGGATTACATGGCTGGACTGTGGACCATCTCTCACAGGTTTCCAAGAGAGACTTTATCGCCTTTCTGCTCACTGAGGAGTTTTAATCTTGGCCTCCTTCTAGTACACTGGGAGGCTCTTCTTGCCAGGGTTGGGTTTGGAGGGAGTGAAGATAATCTGTTCATTGCCTCCCAGGTGCGTTTCACGGTGTGTCTTGAGTGCAGTGCCCCGCACAAAATGAAGTCAGGGTCTGCTCCCGTTGCTGGGTCTTGACTGTCTGCTAAGCATATACAGTCATGTACAGGACTGTCTCCTCGTGTATATAAAAAATCTTACTCAAGCAGGGAGAGAAGAATATAGAAATGAAAAGCCACTAGGTTGAGGACTATTTTGTTTAAGCACAGGCAAGGTTGACACACTCCACAGCTTCCCGAATAGCACTCTGAAGATGTGGTGGGAGGGGAAGAAGATGAAAACTCAGAGGGGAACAAAGTTTCCCATTGTACTAAAAATGTAAGGATGTTTTCACTACCTTGGGTAGCAACTTCTGAGCAATTAAGACATTCAGCAATGACCATTTGCGGGTGAATTCGGACTGGAAGTGTGTTTCCAAAGAAAATTATTTAAAAATATACAGATTTCTTGCTGTATGTAATTTTTTTTTTGTAAATGTTAACTTATTTTTATTGTCTGCTTAGGGATCTGTTCTGGTATTTATATTCCATAACTTTGTTGTTTTGGCTTTAGTGGCATATAATAGCAGCACGTAGAAGAAGGGAAAGTCCTGATGTGGATCATTTTCCTTCAGTTGCCTTTTCTCTGAGAAGGTTCATAGGAAATTTTTTCTGTGTCACCAGATTTGGTATTTCAATATGCCATTACCTGTACCAGCCCCAGAGCCACCCCCTGCAAATTTGCTAGTGGAGGTGAGGATCCTTAGGCCCATCTCCTCCTCCTCCATCATGACTTCTTCAACCCATCAGTTCCCTGCCGGCGGGTGCTGCCATCTCTCTTGCTTTTTGTTGCTACTCACCAGATACAAGGAGGTGGAAGGAGCCTGCAGCCCTGCAGAGTGACAGGTAGGCGTAGGTATCTCCCTGGATCTCTGTCTGCCTGCTTCTCCCATCTCCAGCTGGACCTGGGAACCTCCTGGCCTCCTTCGCATCACTTGTCCCGGGGTGTGCACCAGTGAGGGGGTGATGAGTTTGACCCAGCTGCGTACTCCTGCCCCATCCCCTCCTGGCTGCATTCACCCCATCCTTGTACATTTTGTAAGCTGGAAGGAAAATTTGACTGCCTCTTTCTAGGACAACATCAAGGACTTTGCTGAATGGGTGGGGGTTTTTATTATTTTTCTTTTTACCATCTCTGCTGCCTCCCTGCTGATGTCTGCATGTAACAGATCAAGCCAGGTTTCTTTGAAGACATGCAACTGCTGCTATAACCTTGCTGTTGTGGATGATAGGCTTTGCTTTGTAAATAGATCAGGCATCATTTTATTAGAAAAATATTTTGTACAGATGCAGAACATTTTGCCGTATGAAGAGGTGGAGATCGAGAAGCGATGCCTTTGGTTGGCACGAGCTTCTGCCAAAGCTGAGAGGCATTGTATAATGGTCTGCCTGATCTTTGGGGCAGGCTCTGGGCCAAAGGACTGACCTTGTTTCAGTGTATTTGTTTGCTCCCAGTCTGCTCCCATGTGGAGAGCCCTCCCGGGAAGCTGTTGGAAGGATCTTACTGATGGCCGGTGCATGGCGGGTGGAGGTGGGCAGCACCGAGGCTGCAGCTTGCAGTTACATAGCAAATCCAGATATGGAGCCAGCCAGCCGTTCTCAATAAAAAATTGCTTTTTCTCCCTCCCCAGAAATGAATTGATTTGTGCAAAAATTACTCGCTTTTGCTTATTCACTTATTTGCTTACAACTTCTATTCTTTGCTCACTGAAAATCGTTACTGGCTGGGTTCCACCTTTGTTTTGCCCTTTTCCCATCCCTCGGGGTGGAGTTTGCCAGCAGTTCGCACAGCGAGCGCCCGTGCTGGGCATCAGGCAGCACTGCAGTGTGAAGGGGTGCCGGGCTGTCCCCCTGCCCAACAGTCCCCTCTGGGCATCACGGGGGCCGGGGTGTACTGCAGGCAAAGTGCAGCTGGTTCGGAGCCGTTCGTGCCTGGTCACAGCAGGGGAGAAGGGGCTGCAGGGCACCACGCAGATGAAAACACTGCTGGTGCTGACGCCGTGTGTTGTTGTTTATTGTCGGAGTTACGGAAGGGTAAAGTTTTAGCTGGCAGTGCTTGCCCTGGGCACTCTCACCCTTCATCCATCCCAGATGAAAACAAACTACTCAGAGCGTACAGAGGGTGCCTGTCCGTGCCCGCTGCCGCCATTCTGATTATCTCGAGAGACCAGAAAGCAATGTGATATTATGTTTAGATTTTGTAAAATCTGCTTCTTTAGCGATTGCATTTTATATACTAATTAATTCCAGTGGTATTTTGTAAATTCCACCCCCCGAAAGCCACGTACAAGTGAGCATTGCTGTCATCTGTCCAAATGAACGAAGGGTGACACGCAGCTCTGGCAGGCTGGAGGGGCTTGCTTTGAAGGGCAGGAGGAGGAGGAGGAGCGGCGCTGATTTTCATGCAGAAGGCTCCCCTGCACTTGCTCCCTGCATGAGTGCCGCTCAGCACCCTCCCCTTGCGAAGGAAGTCTCTTCCCTCTGGCAGAAAAACCATCTCTCTTTCCAAACCCTTGCAACATCCGCTGGGCCTGACTTTACGGGGAGGTTCCATTTCTTCCTTCCCCTTACCAAAAAATTGCACTTATTCAAGGCTAAATCTATACGTACAGACTGAACTGACGCCCGCTCCTTACTGCCACCTCCCCTTTCCGCGGGGCCGACGCGTGCTTGCATCCCAAAAGCGAGCTGAAGCCAAAGCTGTGTTGCCGGTGCCATCGGTTGCTCTGCCCGCTGCCGCTCGCCTCGTGGTTTATCATAATTTCCCACTCCAGCAGCGACGCCTCCCCCATGCCCCCCCCGGCTGCCTTACGCTCTACGTTACGGTTGCAAGCCGGGTCCCGTGGGGTGTCTGACACCCCGCTGGAGACCAGATGATCCAGGAACGTTTCTGCTAGCAAGAGCCAGACCTCGATTTTTCTCAGGGTATTTGCTCCTGGCTCACTCTGAGACACGAGACCTCTCCCTCGCGACGCCGCACGGGGCGATGGTTTCGGCGGAGTGACTCGTGTTTTTGGGAGGGCAGTGGGAAGCAAAGGGTTCCCTCGCAGCACGTCGTGCCTTCCAGCTGCGCTGGGTGCAAGGAGCGGGAGGAGCTGCTGGCAGCCCAGGAGCGGTGCGCCGGCAAACCTAGTGTGAGTTTGGGTCATGTCAGTAAAGGCATTTTTACTGACCGAAGCCATGGAATAGACTGTATATTTTTTTTAATTATTAAGCGGAATGTAAATACCTTTCTGTTATCTGTTTGATGGTCTATTTTCCTAATGATTTCTCAGAATTTATCATGGATGTGATAAATAGTTTTAATGCTTGTCCTGCAAACAGATCTATTTTTTATCTTTTTTATCTTTATTTTGGTTTGATTTTTTTGGTTTTGTTTTTTTACCATGTTCATGTAGCGATTAAAGCCTTAAGTGTTAAAATGTGAACATTGCCCCCAGAGCACAGTGCAGGTATGCGACTACTTTTTATCCTGGCGACACTGTAAACACTTATCCCCCGAATGATGCTTTTGGAATTTGGAAATTTACTTGTAATTATGTGGTACAGCACTAAAACATTTTTCTCGATACCCAAATAAATAATGCCTATTGTTTGCCCTCATTTGCAAGCCTGCCTCTGCTTTCCAGCTTGTTCCACTGTCAGAGCAAGGAGAGCGCTCGCTTTGGGAGCTGCTCATGTTAACTCTGCCCCCATCTTTTGGGTTTGCTGAGACCGGTGGGACAATACGTAATTTGGGGATTTTGCCGCGGGCTGGTGTCTGTGCTCAGCGTTGAGCAGCTTGCTGCTGCTGGCATGGAGGTGAGTCCGGGTCTTGCAGGACCAGTTCAGGTGTTAGGTGGGGCTTTGTGAACCTGCAAAGTTAACCTAAAATTTACCTGGGTGGTGTAAATTTTGCTGGCATTGTAAAAATTGGCTGGCTCGGGAAATTGGGACTCTGTAATGAATGAAGAGTTCTGCTGGTGAGGTTTTCCAGGGTAGGGTCTGCAGGACAACACTGAAACCACCAGGCAGGAGGACTCTTGTCTGCCCGCTCCCACCGCCCATGTCATTTTTATCCTGCTTGTGTGTCCTGCCATAAAAGAGGCAGTGGCCCCCGAATGCTGCTTTTTCCTTCTCCTCTCAGTCCTGGTCCTTCCCGCAGCTTCATCAGCCATGAGCCTGGTGGGAAATCTTTGTTGAGGACATTACCAGGCACATTCCTGAGGTGGGACATGCCATGGCCCCTTTTTAGCCCTTGTGGCAAAGCCTGAGGAACTGGGTGCCCTCAGTGGGAGGGCAGGGCGAGGGGACGGGGTGTTGAAATGTGGGTGACCGGCAGGTTACAGAGCGTGCTTGTTTGCTGCTGTGCTTGAACCACCGGCAGAAATGTTCCCCCTACCGTGTGCTGAAGCATGACACCTTAATAAAAACCTTGCAGACCACGACCCCAGGTCTCCTGGGAGCCCCGGCCATACAGGGAGCAACCTTAGAAAATGGGATCTATGGGATTTTTAATCTAATTTGTAGCATGTGAAGGATAGTCGGGTAACCCAACTGACCAGCCCCACTGCCAGGAGGTTAAGTGGCTGTTTATCTTCGGTCTTTACCATAATGGGGGAACCCTTTAATGGGGTTTTGCTTTCTTTTCCATTTATTCCAGTTTCTGTGTGCACAGACATACAGAAAACACTACAGGACACGTTGGTTTGTATGCGTCGGCCCGTATGTGTGCTGGCGCATGGATTTATTATCAGGAATATATTACACTTATCTGTACATCATAACTGAAATAATACAAACTCTTCCTGTAATCATTAGCCACATAGTAAACGAGACCACAGAACTCCTGCTGCATGGGAAACTGTACAGCGGCTCCTCAGCGTGTCCATGGGACACAACCACCATCAGTGCAGAGACGTAAAATACCTGATTTTGCACTTGATAGTTTCTCCTTTCCTTCCCCCCACCCGCCACCACCACAAGTCTTTGCCGCTGCTGAGATAACCCCTCTGTGCAGGAGGTGCCCTCCCAGCGGGGCCTGACAGCACTTCCCTGCAGAAAGCCAGAGCTTTCCTCCAACTTTGTCCCTTGCTTGCTGCTGGCTCTCCTGCCGTCCCACGGCTGTTGCCTGCTCCCAGTGCCAGTCTCTAGAGCTCCTTCAGAGCAACTGTAGGCTGGTTTATTGCCACTGCAACCTTCTGCATTGGATAAAGATTAACCAAACCAAACACCTCCTTTTTGAAGATATAAAGGCAATAAAACCCAGCTCAGTGCTGGCTGCATTCCTTTCCTGCCAAAGGCCACCCTACTCTGCAAAACAGGAAAGACCCTGCGGTGGCCATGGTGTTCGGGAAGTCTCCAGCTCCCCAAAAGCAAAAGCTTCCCCTTGGTCATCTTCAAGAACGGCTGGCCAGGGAGCAAGGACTAGTGATGTGGTCCCCACACCACTGGGAATGCCAAGCTCCCTGGTGAGAGCCAGGGTCACCAGCTTTGCTCAGGTGTCTCCATCTCCCCTCACACCTACTCCAGCACAGAGGTAAGGACAGACAGGACAGAGGAAGAACAGGAAAAAGGAATGACCTTTTTTTGGGGAAAAAAGTCTGTGTTTCTAGGCTTGCACCAGAAGGAACCACCCTTCACACCCCTGCAGGGATGGGTTGCTGGGTCCCTTCTGGCCAGGCAAAACCTCCTGCAGGTTTGCTAGCGATCAGGCAGGCCCCAGAGGCCATGCCAAGGAAGAATTCAGTGAGGCAGGATTGGGAGGCAAAAATTAGATGGGAAAGGGATTGGCAATGATACCAAATGATGGTGGAGCTGGGATCGGTCCCAGTTTTCCCACCGTAAAAGCCTCACTCCCAAATCACTGCTGGAAGCATCTTTTGCATATGAATATAAACCAACAAAGTGATAAGGAAAGCACCAGAAATAGAAGGAAAGAATGAATAAATTCAAAAGGGACAGGCTCAGCCAGCCCATCCCAGGCCAACAGTACACTCTAGTGTGTGTAGCATGGAAAAGTTTAGATTAGCATCCGGTAAGAACTCTGATTGTATCATCTCACCCATTTTTAAAAAGGGTAAAAAGGAGGACCCTAGAAACTACTGACAACTCTGACTTATCTGGTGGCCTTCTACGATGGAGTGACTGTGTTGGTGGATAAGGGATGAGCAACTGATGTCATCTACTTGGACTTCTGTAAGGCCTTTGATGCAGTGCCACACAACATCCTTGTCGCCAAATTGGAGAGAGATGGGTTTGATGGATGGACTGTTAGATGGATAAGGAATTGGCTGGATGGCTGCATCTGAAGAGTTGCAGTCAAGGGCTCAATGTCCAAATGGAGATCAGTAACAAGTAGTGGTGTCCCTCAGGGGTCTGTATGGGTCTGCACTGGGACCAGTACTGTTCAATATCTTTATTAGTGACATAAGACAGTGGGAGTGAGTGCACCCTCAGCAAGTTTGCAGATAACACCAAGCTGTGTGGTGGAGGTGATATGCTGGAGGGAAGGGATGCCCATCCAGAGGAACCTTGGCAGGCTTGAGGAGTGGGCCTGTGCAANTCTGCACTGGGACCAGTACTGTTCAATATCTTTATTAGTGACATAAGACAGTGGGAGTGAGTGCACCCTCAGCAAGTTTGCAGATAACACCAAGCTGTGTGGTGGAGGTGATATGCTGGAGGGAAGGGATGCCCATCCAGAGGAACCTTGGCAGGCTTGAGGAGTGGGCCTGTGCAAACCACATGAAGTTCAACAAGGCAAAGTGCAAGGTCCTGCAGGTGGGTCAGGGCAACCCTCTGGTATCAATACAGGCTAGGGGATGAATGGATTGAGAGCAGTCCTGTGCAGATGGACTTGGGGGTACTGGTGGATGAAAAGCTGGACATGACCTGGCAATGCATGCTTGCAGCCCAGAAAGTCAACAGTATCCTGGGCTCCATCAAAAGAAACGTGACCAGCAGGTTGAGGGAGGGGATTCTGCCCCTCTACTCCACTCTCGTGAGACCCCACCTGGAGTACTGCATCCAGCTCTGGGGTCCCCAGTACAAGAAAGACGTGGAGCTGTTGGAGAGAATCTAGAGGAGGGTCACAAAGATGATCAGAGGGCTGGAGCACCTCTCCTGTGAGGACAGGCTGAGAGAGTTGGGATTGTTCAGCTTGGAGAAGAGAAGGCTCCGGAGAGATCTTATTGTGGCCTTTCAATACTTAAAGGAGGCTTGTAAGAAAAATGGGGACAGACTTTACCAGGGGCAGGACGAGGGGTAACAGTTTTGAACTTAAAGAGGGTAGGTTTAGATTGGACATAAAAAAGAAATTCTTTATGATGAGGGTGGTGAGGCACTGGAACAGGTTGCCCAGAGAAGTTGTAGATGCCCCATCCCTGGAAGTGTTCAAGGCCAGGTTGGATGGGGCTTTGGGCAACCTGGTCTATTGAAAGATGTTCCTGCCTGTGACAGGGGGCTTGGACTAGATGATTTTTGAAGATCCCTTCCAACCCAAACCATGCTGTGATCCTATGATCTCATTGTATCAGAATTGTATGGGCAGCCTGAAACATGACAGTGCAGTAGGTATTGCAGCTATCTGTGCCTTTAGCAAGTATGAAAGTGATTAAAATTGTACTTGGCAAGGAGGGCCTTTGTGTGCAGGTATGTGTTAGGTATCTATCCTACTTTCAGGTTGTACTTGCTGGACACACTAAAATCTAGTAATGCATTTCAACAGTGTAGTTGGTGTGGCATGATCTATTCTAACAAGATGCTCAATTTACTCAGTATCACAGTATCATGCAAAAGCTGCTACAAAAATAAATTTCTCTAGAAAGGAGAAAAAAAAATCACCTTTTTTTTTTTTTTAACGCTGTGGAACAGGCCACAGATGCTTTGACAGTGACTGAAACTGTATCTAAGCTGCAGTCTATGAATCCTGAGTACTTCCCAGGAAAGCTGAAGCACAGCTCCCATCCGAGCAGTATGACAGGGGTGTGCAATCCCACCTTTGCTCACACAGGGCGTGCCGGTGCCACCGCACACCCAGGTAGGAGAGCTGCCCTCCCTGCAGCGCTCCCACATCCCAGGGACTTGCTGCATGTACCGTCTCCTGCTTACTTTGACCCTGGTGCTCAGAGCAGGAATGCACGCAGGCTCTTTGCCCCAAGCTGGATAGAAAAGAATCCCACAGATCTCTTTTTTTCTTTTTTTTTTTTTTTTAGTTATGCTCAGGGATATCTTTCTCTTGCTAGGAGAGCCCATGAGGGCCCTGCAGCCTGTCCCACCCCAGCCACTCCTTGGCTTCACCACCTCTCAGGTGGGGGGGGCACCCCAAGCCTGGGTGAATTTTTTTGCTTCTAGGCAGGGAAGTTAAAGGTAGTTTAGCCACTCTTTTCCATGACACTTAAAAGTGCTCTGTAACTTTGGGTAAGCTTTAGCCATGTGAAATAATATACGTACGTGGAAGAAAAGAAATTCTGACCTCATTTGCGGCAATGTAGTCCACTGTGCTCTATTTGGTGTTTCAGATGGGAGGAGGGTAGAGCCCTAGCAGGGGCCTGTATTTCACCCGAATACTGGAAACCTCTTGGCCAGGAAAGGTCAAGGATGAACAACTTATTTTCTCCTTCTTGCTTACGGGACTTGAAATAAATCAAAATGGACAGGAACCTACAACCAGAGATTTTGATTGTGTCCAAACCAGGACAGGGTAAAACAAGATAGGATCTAACTAGGATTTAAAGACACTAAAATTGAAACTCATTAACAATTAATCTCTATATCAAATTTGCTAAAACCCTCAGGTTTCTCATCTCTAGCCTATCTCTTACAATATCGATGCTAAGAGTTAAAAAGCAGTGAATGGTATGCATATCTTATCCAGTGTTCAATGCAAAGGTGATGGTTTCAAAGGCAGTACTGTCTCAGAATTTCAAAGTCGCTGGTGTTCATGTTACATAGAGTACCACTTGGTGGTCATTTGGAAGGCGCTTCTACTTCTGTGTAACTTTCTTCTAGGTTGGGTATAAATATTCCTGGGAGGCTAAACAGAAATGCATTTTGTTTAGATACAAGTCTTAGGCACGAGTTAGAAAACTGCTGACTGTAATGAAAATATATCAGCACTTAGTAGTATCCAATAATATAAAAAATGCAATTCAGAACATCTTCAACTACACATATATGTGTGTGCGTCTATATATAGGTATAAAGGTACAATACGTACATGTATATAAACACAGACACATATACAGAAATATTCACAACTTGAACTGTATTTGTAACTAACCTGAAATACTGCAGCAAAGGTTCATTCTGATGAACCATTAATATAGTATTTTCCAACTTTTGGCTCTAACCATAGTTAAAATGTTAACACATCAAACTAAACATCTTGCTATCCTAACTTTCTGCTGTCCTAGCTTTTTGCTCTCTTTTTTGCTACCCTAATCAGCATGTCAGAACCGAGAGCTCCTATATGGGGACTATATGAGTACCCTGCCTAGTGTAAAGCTATGCAGCTACCGAGCATGCTTGCAGCCATGAACCCTGGATGCCTGTTGATGGTAATACTTCCTTGGGTGGTAACATTTAGCAGATTGGAAATGCATAAAAGGCAGAGGACCTCCGGCGCGCAGGTGCCAAATCATCGCCGCAAGGTTCTGACTTTTGCTGGAGAGGAGTTCCCTGATGAGCAGCGATAAAAAGAAGCGGATGATGTGGGTGGGAGTTTCACGGGGCTCACGGCATCTCCCTCCTGCAGCTTCCAGAGGAGCTCTTCATTAGTCCTGCTCAGCTTCTTCTTCTCCTCCACTTCTTTCTCAACATATTCTTGAAGATTAGCATTCTCCTCTGACAATTGCCTGGAGAGAGAAGCAAGACAACAGGTAAGGTGCACCAGTGCAAAGGCGGTGGCACTAATGCAGCTAGCGCTGCACAAGAGGCAGGGCGAAGCAGGAGCATGAGCACCTCATCCCATCCCATCCCATCCCATCCCATCCCTGCCCTAGGGCTGCAACTGAGCTGCCCAAGCTGAGGCACAGTTGTCCCCAGGTCTTTTCACTGCTGGGCGAGAAATGCATCTCCACAAGTCACCGTGGCCCCCCAGTGTCTGACTCTGCCTCCAGATTTGCCTGTGTCTTTCCTCTACATCTCTTTGAGGCAGCTCAGCTGCCAAAGCTTAGGTGGGATGAGCCCCAGCCTTCTTCCACGGCCTCGTGCAACTGTCAGCATCATGCCTGGCATGCAAAGGTGCCATGGGCTTTGTGCATTGACCATGTACTCCAGACACCTTAGAAACAGCCATTTTCCCATACAGACAACAGAATAACCAGCAGTTTCTAGCTGGGAATGTGCCCATAAACTCCATGGAGCCAAACCCACCCCCAGATGGAGCCCAAAGCCCTGGGTCAGCGGGCAGTTGTGCTCCCTGCACACGTGACCATTTGGCCAGGGCTTCTGTTCCTGCACCAAGAAGAAAAGGGGCTTCAGAGATCAACCTAACGTGGCCTGCCCCAGCAATGATATCCCTGCAGATAACCAATAAGCAGTAGAAAGTGCTGATCAAGATGTGTTTGGGGCATGTGCTGGCAACACCACTGTCCTGGAGGAGGATGCAGGGATACATGGCTTCTGCAGCCCCATTATGCTTGGGCAGGAACCAGGTCCTGATGTGATCAGCCTAGGGCAGCTCTGGGCATGTACTTAACATGATTTACAGGCAACTTAGGACTTTATAGAAATAAACAGGGAGGAACCTAACACCGCCCCCCCCCCCAGCAGCTGGGTGTGGATTTTGAATGCACACATGAAATTCTGCACAACTCCTGGGTATAGCCTGAAGCACACAGCATATGTCAGACCTGTCAGCCTGACCTCAGTACCAGGGAAGATCATGGAGAGGTTCATCTTGAGTGTGCTCACCAGGCATATGGAGGACAATCAGGGGATTAGGCCCAGCCAGCATGGGTTCATGAAAGGCAGGTCTTGCCTAACCAACC
>VXBL01008184.1:161849-224746 GCA_013400195.1 Aramus guarauna
TAAACTGCTGGTCCACTCTCTCTGTGTCATCAAAAGTCTCTGACAGGGTGAAAAACATTTTTAAAGAAGTTCTGCTCTTTTAATCTCAGTTCCTACACAAATGGAGCTCAGGTGATTAAGAACATGTCTGTTGTTCTCCTACTGCCTGAAAGTTTTGAACCATGAAGCAATGGCTAGCAGAGTTGAAGGACTAAAAGACACAAGTTGGCCGAAGTTTTCAGAAAGCTGCTTGCCTGGTAGAGGAAGAAAATCCTATTCACAGTCCCATTGGGGAACCGGCTGTGGCATGCGCTCATGGTCTACCAGGCACAAGAAAGTCCACATGGGAGCTCACACTGACGAAATAACTCCATAGGAAACCTCTTGCTACACATGGTATTACTTTTTCTTTTGCAGTGTCTAACAAGACAGGCCATAAAAGTTATACACAGATCCCCACTACATCCTTTTCCAGCCAGCATTCGCTGAGAAAAGAAAAAGCACATGTCTTCCCTGCCTTTGTGCGGCTCTGTGTGACTGGCTGGTAAAACTCATCTGGGTATTGGGAAGAGGCTCGTCACACCAGCACACACCTCAGAGCACGATAGGGCTCAGCTCCCTCCTCTGCTAAAGGCACTGGTTGGACAGGAGGCAAGCACGGACCACAGCCCATCAGCACCTATCAGCCTCCTTTACGTTGGAGGCTTAATGCTGCTTGCTAGATGTATGGTAGGATGCACAGTATCAGTGTCCTGTGGAGTCTCTCACATAACAGATTTTGAGGCACTAATGCACACTGCAGAGGTGGGCTGCAAGTTATATGCATCACCTCCAGGTAAGCAGGGAGACATCTGAGCTGAAAAAAGCCTTTCAGTCAAGTGCCTGTGCAGCACATGGACATGTCCTCCAGAGAGACCTGCTTTGGCATGCAGATGGAGAAAGGAGCTGTTCCTTGTTGCGCTGCTTATTTAAGCCTCGTGCACATTGTGTTGGGAATTTACACTGTGTTACCTGATGTGACGTGACTGGATACAGGCAGAACCAGCTTCATGCCACCCAGAGACAGAGGCAGCTTGCACAGCCAGTATGGCAAAGCATCTGCCTTCCGCTGAGCCAACCTGCATCTGCCTCTGCTGCACCGTGGGGAGGGAGACGGACAGATGCAGCATCGCTGCTTATGAAAGGTACAGTCACCTGTTCAGCCCCTCTTTGTTGTTCAGGCAGAAGAAGGAAGAGGCAATGTAAAAGCAAACATGTTCTCACTATGTAAGTTTGTATCTTGAGATATATGTTCCAATTTTAGACCTAATCTAGGGAAACCTTTATCCCCAGCACTGCAAACTTACTATCAGATGTATTCCTCTGCCAGCCTCCTGACAATTTAAGCAGCTATAACAAATCACAGCCATAAAAGCACAGAGGTCTGCAGGAGCACACCGACATGATAGGGATGCAGGGGAAGGTGCTTGAGTTGTGCCCTCGACTCACGTTAAAGCCTCCCCCAAAAGGCCCAGAGGTCAGTAGGTGCCTGGGCTATGCCAACAGAGACCAGACTCCTTCCTGGTCATCTTCATCTCTAGGGTGCCAGAAATTACCATTCCTCAAACATCCCTAGTCCAAAGGATCGAAAAAATGCTGGTTGATTTGGAGGGAGAATCCGAGATGTTGGGAAATCAGATGATTTACCCAAGTGCTTGGTGAAGTCCCAGCAGAGGCTCTGTGAAGCTCCTGTGTCCAAAGCTGGTGCATGATCCACCTGCAAGGCTTTTCTCCCTTTGCACTTGCCCATGACTATCACTGGGAATATCTCTGCGGTGCACCCCTCAGCCCCCCAGTGCCTCTGCAACCTCCCTCCTGGCCGTGCTGCTGAGGCTGGCTTTGCTCTGGCTCCCATCCCTCCTGCTCCCCTCCCTCCTCTCGCTGCTGCTGGGCTGCCACAGACACGTGGGCACCCAAACTGCAAATCAGCAGAAATAGCTCTAATCCACACTGTTCCCCAGCAAGGGCAGCTCCCTGAGCTTGTTCATGCTGCACGTCCCAGGCAGTGCCAGTACAACATAAAAGTGCAGTCGGGGCGGCTACTGCTGCCAGGAAAATGCATGTTTTAATATCTCCGACTTTAAAGCCCTGGCTGACACTGTCCCTATAGCTGTCCCCAAATTGTTACTGTTAAAAATAACTGTCCTCTAAGCTGACTTTCCAGGCTGACTTCAAATTCAGAATTTCTCCCAAAACGTGTTCTTTGAAACCAGTACCCACATAGTTACGGACAAGAAGCAAAGCGCTGCAGCCGGACGCCGTCCGGGCGTGGAGGATGCTGTTTGCCCAGCAAGTAACTGCGATGCAGAGACACCAAGCGCTGACCCAGGCACCCTGGCAGCTGTCACAGGCGTGGAGAGAGACTGCCACTTCCAGAACACAATTCGCCCAGCCCCAAACTGGCGTTTCAAACTGGTCTGGTGAACCAGACCTTAAAAATTCCTGTTTTTTCCTCCCCAAGGCTGTAGACACCCGGGTCAGACGGTGACATGTGTGTTACACATATTTACAATCAGGTGAGAGGAAACATAATCCTCACCCCAATCTGACTGCTAGTACAAGCAATGCTGCCTTTTAAAAATATCTACATGCAGGAGACAATTTTTAAAGGGTGAATCATTGATAAAGGAAACACTAGAAAGACAAATACTCAAACTAAATCAGAGGTGAGACGCTGAAGCTTTAGAAAGTCAGCTAAACATTAAATTGCATTTTAGGCCAATGGCATCATTTCTGGCAACAAGGACAGGTAGGCAGCTGGTGTGTTGGGACAAGTTCAACTCCGGCATCTTCCCCTGGTTTCCTCTCTGCCTGGCTCCAGCTGCGGTCTCTTGCCTTACAGCAGACTATAAACTCTCTGGGACAGGGACTGTCCTACCCTTCTCTATTTCTATTCCACCTAACCCAAGGAGCCTTGTCACCCTTGTCAGGTTGTGACAAGGGTGGAAACAGACAGCGCAGGTGAAAAAAATTCACCAAAGGATAACCCTGCCTGAGTGACAGTGGCATCGTTAGGATGTCTCTCCTGAAATTGCCCCATTTCCCATCCTCGCTACCCACTGACTAACAGGTTTCCAGGCACTGACACTGAGATCAGAAGCCACTGGCAAGTTTTCTCTCAGCAGCATGTCAAAATCATGGAAACACACAGACAGATATGCAGCCTTCCTTATGTAAGTAAACCTTGATATAAAAAGGACTTTTTAACAAAACAAGCAGATCAGGACACCAATACACTTTCAGGAGGAAACAAGGTTTTCCCCTTCTGAAATGAGTGTCAGCCCTGGGGCACTTAAGATCTGCAGTGTCCTTTCAAGCTCAGACAGATTGCAAATATCAGAACAAACCTTGTTATGACAGTATTTTGCTCAATCCTGGCTCTGAGTTCTTCATTCTGCTGTTGCAGCATGGTGATTTTTTCTTCCAGTTTTAAATTTTTTTCAGCCTGCAACGAAAGAAGGCTTGTTAAGTCTGAAGAAAGATCAACACATGATCCAAGAGGATTTGTTCTTTATCTTTATTTGTCCCTAGAGCGAGTTCTAAAATTTGAGGATAGATGGAGGTGGTCCTCTTGACTGCAGCTGGGACTTAGAGGTCTGACTCACACCGCATCATACTGATGAAGTAAGTGGGGTCATCAGCAGAGCATTGAGCAGAGACAGAGCTGAACTAGCCCTTACTTCTAACTGAGGACGAGGGCTGTAGTCTTGTCCAGCGCAAATAAAACATCTTCCTCGGTGGTGCCCCCACAACTTCCCTCCCTCGGGAGCCAGCGTTACCAGCCGTTGTTCTTGGACAGGGAGCTGGTGGCACTTGGGGAGCATGGGGATGCCCAGCATGGAGAAGGCACTGTGGTGTGAGTGGTCAGGCTAGCGATGAAGGAGGAGTGTGAGGTGGTACGATGTGAGTCATCCAGCTCAACTAACCTCATTGGACATAAATGTCTGGCATCCAACCTCTGGGAATATGATTCCCAGTTATGGGGAGAGAAGAGTTACCCATCAGAGCAGATTATGCCCAGCAGCATAATTATGCCCAGTTGCCGCATTCACATGACGTGGGCTGCCCTTTGGAGACACTTCACTGCTGGCAGTGTCAGCTTATATAACAGACTTAAACTAGACATTTAACTTTAAGCTACAATTAAGTGAAATGAATCCTATGCCAAGTGTAGGTAGCTTTTACTCTGGAAGTTCAAGGACAGAGTTTGAGGATGTCAATAGCAGCGTATTAAAACATCAGTAAGATGTTTATAGGCATCTACCACAGCCTCAGATGGCCCCTTTTTTTTCTCCAAGCTTTGAATTTGACATATTTTATCACCTTAGTTCTTGGTTTTCCAGCAGTTTGAATTTTGCTGAATTCAACACTTTTGGAAGAAAACAAGATATCACAGGGTGACCTTATCTCTGTGTGAGCTCAGTTATTGAATTTCCCAACCTTTTATAAAGAACCAAAATATTGTGCACTGGAGTTAGCAGTAACTCACACTTTATGGCAGAGGCATCAGTTTTTGCAATGGTTTCCAGTCTATGCATGTAACCATAAAGAATACTCCTGATTCTCAGATAATCTGGTTTATCCCAGTATATTTTGTTAGACCAGAATAAGGATTCTGGCCCCATTTTGAATTGCTCTGACAGAGGAATCACCATCACAGGCACATTTGCTGCTTCCTCAGTAGTTTTAGTAAGTAGTAGCTATGCCAACATGAAGCATGGGAGAAGACCTGTGCATCTCCTTCCCTCTCCACTGCAACCCTCACCCTATACCCCTCTTCTCCTGCCACCTTCATTTCCAGACTCCCTTTCAGCAAACAAGGAGCCAAGCCTGACCCTGTATTTGAAATGCTCTCCTGCTCCCTTATGAGGCATCCCATCTCACAGAGCATTTGGAGATGCCATGTAGATGTTCTGGCACTTATGAAGGTAGGTCTTTAAACAGAAAGCACTTGTGCCTTTGGATCACAGTAGATCCAGTGTTTTACTGTGATAAAGGGCAGGTGCAGGATTGTGTGTTTGTATGTGGTTAATTAGCAAAAGCAGCCAAATGACCAGGAACCATGTAGGCTGTTGGGTTTTGGTTGTTTTTTTTTCTCAGTATAACACTACAGTGCATGCTTTCAGATGCTGGCTTAGCTCCAGGAGCAGTGTATTGGAAAGAGTGCAGTTAACAATCCTCAGTTTTAAAGAGGCACTCATCTCTACATCCACTACTCAAGCGTCTGTTCAGCAAAATAATCATCTGAGTTCTCAGATTTCCCCGTAAATGGAAAAAAATCTTGCTGAATGCTATGCTGAACCAGCTGTCCCAGCTCCTCAGCTGAGGTAGTGCCTCATCCTGTCACCACAGTATACGTTTACTGTCACTGTAGGTTATGCCTCACAAAATGAATCCCTTTTCCAATAAAAAATGTAATTGATGGTGAACTGGGGAGTTCTTCGTTAGGGAACCCCCACAAACAAAGGATAAGAAAACAGCATAGGCATTACTTTAGGGTTGGCGAGCATTAGTTCAGGGTTGGAGAGACCTTTCCTAGCATAAGCCTTGCTAGGGACTGCCTGCTGAATACTGCTAATTCCTACTCCCTAATGCCTGCACGAGCAGCAGCAAGACACACGCAGCTCAGTCTTCCTCCACTTGCCCTCTCCAACCCTAAATGATTACCTGACTCCTCTGGGGACGTATGGTGCAGGCTGGTGTACAAATGAAGCCCTGGAGTACCACAAAGTTCCTCTTACTCCATTCTTCCCACACCACTTGCCTCACGTAACAGGCTGAGCAGGTGTTACATGAAAAAGCCATACAGATCAATGGATGTGTGGGAGAAATCGAGGGTATGATGGGTGAAAAGATCCCATTTCCTGAGTGAAAACCTGAGACATGGTATAGTAGAAGCAGCTATGTAGGTTGACAGTGGAACACCATGATATATAGCATTTATGAACCTCTTTGACTGTGTCTTGCCCCAGCCCCTTGTGTTTTCTCACCTCTTTTCAGTTCATCTGCTATAGCCAGACTTTTACTTTTCTACCTCTGTGATGTCTCCTCTGGAGGAAAAATAACAGCTCACCTGTTTTTCTAGCTCCATAATCATCTTCTCCTGTTGGTGAATCTGATGGTTCTTCATCTCCAGAACATGTTTTAAGCTCTTCAGATCTTTTTCTAAGTGCAGATATGGAGCTCGTACAATCTAGGAAATATACCAGTGATTTGGATATCTGTCAGCCATAAATGTATCTTCAGCCATAAGACAAAGTTTCCTCAATGTACCTGGTGGTTTGGGAGTCTCCGTGATGTGAAAACCACCTGGACCTCGGCCTCCCCAGCCCACCTGAACCCTGATATTCTCTCCTAGACCATCCCTTTGGCTGCATAGTCAATGGTAACTTCCTTTTGACCACCCTTATGGCCAGAAGGATAGGATACCAGGTTGTTCAGCAACCTCATTCCTACTCATAGCTTGGGAACTGCACGAGGTGTTTTATGATTATGCAGGGATTTTGACTTGGGAGAAGTACAAGCATGAAACTGAGGACTCGGACAAGGGGGATGGAGATGAAAGCTACAGTGTTCTGCCCTGCCTGCACCATGGCATCACAGTGCCTGTTAACAAAGGTCAGATCTGGTGGGAAAAAGATCCTCCTCTGCCCAAGAACTTCAGATGTAGAGGATACTAGAGTTCAACTCATGGGCAAAAGATGTGCTCTGTATTATACTGATGAAATACTGTTGCTGACTTAAGCTGTTCTGGATTTTTCCCAGTGTAACTCGTTCCAGTGAACTGCCTGGTGGTACTTGGCACTAACAGCACCGTGACACAGCAGAATTTGTCCTTTCATGTAAATTAAATACTGCAGCAGAGGTGGAAAGGGACTGACGCTACCTGTTTCCCATGGCCAAGCCTGTTTCAAACATTTGTGCTCCTTTCCTAAGGAATTTTCTCATCTAAAATCTCACTGATCCCCTTGCTCATCCCACTATTTTCATTCTGTCCCCTCTGTCATGCTGATACAGCTGCCCATGGGTTTGTGCTGCAAACAAGTTGAAAGAAAACTCTTTTTGGAGAGGCATTTCAGGGTTATTTCATTTCAGATAAATAATTGCAGTGTCTGTTTACTTACACACTGTAAATAAACAGCATGGACCCAATAGACAGCAGTTGAATAAATGCTTCATATGACAGGGCTGTCCCCTGCAAGTCCAGAAAAAAATGAGGGAATAGAGAGAATATCAAAAAAGTTGGTTCAGAAGGCACAAAAAAAGAAACCTAAATGTGAAAAGACAAAAAGTAAAAAGAAAGAGAGGAAGAAGGGGAAGAAGAACAGACAGCCGCAAGGACATACTAAATGGAGTGAATGAAATATTTTGGAAAAAGAGCTACTAATGCTGGGTGAAAGAATACAGAAAAAGAAGTAAACTCAGAAAATGATGGACCTAAGCTAAGATTTCTGACTCCTCCTCAGAGCTGAAAATCTGGGGTCTCAGTTGGGACCTGCTCCCCAGTTCCAGGGGTAAAGATCCCATGGCTATCCACTGAATTGCACAATATGAGTCACACTTAGAAACACGTATCTTGATGACTATATAGTTATAGTTGTCACCTACCTTCAGTTGTTCCTCAGTGTTTTTCTTCAGAGCCTCTTCAAATCGGTCTGCTTTGGCCTTAAGAGACTGGTTCTGGAAGGTGAGGGTGTCTATCTGGTCCTGGAAGGGGAGACAACCCAATGAACACACCAACCACGCTATCACCCCTCTTAGATTCATACAAGTCAATCTGCACTATGAAATCACCAGGGGAGCTGAACAAGGCTTAGAAATCCCTACAAGGTGGTATTTTTTTACATAAGGCCACTTGAACATATAGTGGGGGTTTTGATAACCCAGTGCCTCAGGGAATCCCGAAATCCCTGCCACACCTGCAGCAGGTCCTCCCTTAAGAGAGCTGGCATTTATATTACAGGCACGGAAGAGATCATTTGTGCAGTCCCTAGTGTCTGAATGAGGCAGTAGATACCCCATCCTGCTTCCTTCACCTTTCTAGGCTTCTAACATGGTAACAAGCAATGATGAGTTAGTGGTGTGGACTTTAAATGACCGTCATTTCATCTCAGAGCTATGCACAGGAACACGTTATTTTAAACAATCATATTTCTGTTACCATCAAAGGCATTCCTGTTACCTCTCTATATACAACATCTGTAAAAGCCACAGTTGCGGTGAAAGTGGTGTTCTTATCTTTCATATATATAATTTCTTGGCTATAACATTACATCAGTGCTTATTGGAAAACTGCTGACGTGCCTCACACTGTCACAGCCACATGAGGAAGGCAGTGACAGTTGCTGCATGCAACAGTATGTGCTTGTCAGGGGTTATAAAAACTGTAATTAATCTCTGCCTACAAAATCAAACAGAGCTTGAATTATGTGCTGTGGCATCTTTACTTGTTCACATAAGATTTCCAAACTTAGAATGAATCACAGGGGCACGCTTCTGCCCTCCCCTCCTTGGGATTTCTTCATCTAGAGAGTGAGAACAGCATGGAGTTATTAGAAGGACTGAAAAACCCAAGATGATCTTGAGCTTGGTGTTATATAGTGGGATGTGGGAGATGTGATGTGCAGGGCTGCAGAGCAGGGCCAGCCCTGGGGCATCCCTGATCAGGAACCGTGTTGCCCTCCGGTGGGAATGGACATGTGTCTACACCATGGGATCATCTCCTCCACGTTCAGGCAGCGGGGAAGAGTCTAAAGCACAGGCACAGGGCCAGGCAGGGAGACATCAGCATTTCTGAGCCTCAGGGATGCCTGCTGGAGGGTACCATGTAGACAAGGTGATGCTCACAGCCATCTCAGGTGCCGGAGCCCTCTCCACCACACAGAGAAGAGCTCAGCTTTGCTCCCTGTGCTGGGCCAGCAGCCAGCAGGGTCAAAAGGACATTTCTTTGCTTAATTCTGCTGCCTTTTCCTCCCTTTTGGTTTGCCCGCTCTTCTCTTTCAGATAGTAGTTTGCTGAACCAGCCAAGGGGGAGGAAAAAACCTGAGGGGGCACCTTTGCTGCTAGATCCCAGTTTGGACAGGTGGAGGACAAGAGGTACTAGAGCTGGTAATAAGCCAGGGCCTGGTGTGATGGCAAGTGGCAGCGGGGCTGGGGCTGCCCCTGTCAGCTGCTCCGCAACTTCGTTACAGGGGTGGGAAATAATGAATCTGCTAACCTGGAGTGACAGCCGCAGTTTTTCAAAATTCTCTTCTAATTGTGCCTTTTCCAGTTTGTGAGCAGTATTCAGTTCTGGGGAAGATACAGACATGACATTGCTAAGTGAAGTCCAGCAAAGCAGGGTCCAAAAGCACAGATATCGTGAGCCAAGAGCAATTTGGGATGCAGTTTTAGGGCATGGAGGTTAAGTAAGAAACTGGTAGCAATATATTCTGTGACCTTAGGTGACTTGTTCTGAGGATCAAGATTGCCTAATCTATCACTGGTTGCAGGTACCTCTATTTCTACATGATTAGCTTCTGATTTTTCAGAACTGCTCAGAATTCCTGGCTCCCAGGGGCTCTGATCTGAAAATGCTCAGTCTGATTCATCATTTATCAATTCAGAGTTATTATCCCCAAATCAAAGATTTTAAAATTAGATATATTTAAATTCTTGGGTTGCAGCTTCTTTGGGAAGATAGAGAGAGGGTCAGGAACTCAGATGCAAGAATGCAACTGACAGTGCTTCTCCAGGAGTTGTGGTAGATGACCTGTGAGGTTTATTCCATTAGTGAGACTGACAGACCCCAAAGACAAAAAAAGTCCTCTATTTATATTATATGATGAAAAGTTTCACTACTAGACCAACTCACTCTCGACTTAATAATAACCAAAAGTTTAATAACTAAAGTGGAATAAAGTTTAATCTCTAAACCAACGGCATCAAACTGTCATTCAGTACAGTAGTAGCACCTACCTTTTTAGTATATGGTCACTCTATTTTTTGTGTCTTTATCCCCAAACCCATGGGGTTCTGCCCTCTAACCATTGCTCGCTAGCCACAATAGCAGCAGCAGTAATACCAATACTCTAGTGCCCTGTACAGCCCACTAGACCGGAGCTGCTGCAATGCCTTTTCCAGGCACAGGAGGGCATTTCATACCCACACCAGGAGCAGAGACCACAAACTTTGGCCACAAGAGCCTTGATAAACCACAGTCAAGTTTTATCATCAGAAAATACTAACAAACCCGGACAGATAAGAATATCCTCAAGCAAGGAACAGCCTTTTTTTTTTTCCCCCTTCAAAATTGTATATGTTAATTTAAAAATGGTGTGCTAGATACTATCTACATAGCATCTACAAGAGAAGGGAGCGGGCTGTTGTCAGCTCATGTCATGCTCTGGAATCTAATTGACACAGTGCAGAGCTAAACAATATGGGGGGAAATATTGCAATAAGCGATATTTGGGAAAGTGGTAGGAACACTTATTGGAGCTATTTAAAAAGTAGACCCTCATGCTTATGCGTAAAAAACAAAGAGGGAGATTGTACAGATAACTGTTAAATGTCAGCCAGAGCATGTACAAAGACATGTGTTTAGATACTGAGCTGGTAGGGAGGAAACATGTCTGTCTGCAGCATAAATCCCATGGAAAAATGGTAACACAAAATAAAGATAACAGTGCTGAGGTGTAGATTTGCACCAGTGTGTGGCTCTGGTCTGCTCAGCATGGCCAGACTTTTCCTAACAAAAATGAGTCTTTTTTTAGAAGCAGAGTAGGCATTTCAGCACCAAAATTTCAGAGATGTTCAGTCAGCTCTAGCCTCCTGAGCAGCCAAGGATTAGGCTCTTGAGAAAAGTCTGTGTGTGAAGTGAGGTGGAATTTGGACTCTTATGTTCAGTGACCCATTGAGAAAGCCTTGTCTTTGGCCCAAAGGCCTCTCAGATAGCCTAAGGTTCAAGCTAGATGCTGTACACACTGCACACAGCTCTCACCCACCCCAGGCATGAACCTGGTGGTCCACCCCACATGAAAGCACTAGACCAACACAAATTTTCTGTATCATCTGTTTTGGAGGCAGAAAACCCAGGCTTACACAATCTCACTACAGCACTAATTCCTGCTCTGGAATAGCTCTGCAGCCATTGGGTTGTCTTTGACTTACCTTGAATCTTGCAGTCATTCTCATCCTGCAGTACTGTAATGGCGACTATGTGGTTATTTTCCAACTGTAACATTGCAGCTTCGTGTACAGCTGTGATATCTTCCACCTGTTCCAACAACAACGAATGGAGACATGGATGCACAGTTAGACATGCTGCCGCACACTGACAAGCCGCTGCTAGAGAGCTCCAGTGAGCTGGAAACAGTAAAGGGATCTACTGAGCGTGACACTTCTAGCGCCTGAGCTGGTTTTACTCATCATGAAACAGGCATGTTGACGCCTTGAGTGGTAGTGTGTAGTCACTGCTGATGGTGGTTTTGTTCTTTTAACTTAATGGTGATGAAAAAGGTACATAAGAAAGCAAAAGGCCAAAAAGCCCTTAAGCGAAGAAGCCGTTTACAAAATGTTCAGAAATCTCAACGTTCCATCAATCTGAACAATATTAATGACCTGACTCCCTCTGACTGTGAGATAAACATGTGCAGTTCTGAACCATCCTGGGTTTGTCTTCATGACACTTTGATGCAATGATTTTTACTGTAAGGTCTTGAATTAACTTCCATGGAAAGTGCCTATGAATTATTCATAGTTGTAAAATATTTATTTCTAGAGAAACATTGAAATTACAGTCAGTGAGTATGTAAAATGAATTGCAATCTACCACACTTTTACTTGAAAAAGTGTATCCTACAAAGTCATTAATAACCAAATTCCTATGTCCTCTTGAATCAAGTATTTTGAGTCCAATTCCAATAAACTGAGGAAAGATACGGCAGCACTTTTTTCAGTGCAGACACAAGAGATTTCAGGCTGGTGTGGAAGTAACCAAGAGGGCAGTGAAGCCACAAAACTTTTTCCCACCCTCATATTGAGGCCAGAAAGAGGTCCTGCTGCTTCAGACTGCCCTGTGTTCCTGTGCATCCAATGGGTTGGGGACTTCTTCAGTACATTGTTTGTTACTAGACTTGGCTAAAGGCAAAGCAAGATCCTCAATGATGGTGCTTTGATATGCATCATTAAAGAAAATACAGTGAGAAGTGGTGATCAAGGTTAAGTCAGTGCTCCACAGCAGTTTCCAAATGCAATGCATCAATTTGCTTTTCTGGATTTTGTAATGACAGTGATCTTATTCCCTACATTTAACATATTATCTGATATCTGGCAATGCAGAGGATCAAACTATTTTACTTTTACAACGAAACAACTGTTCATTGCAAAGTGACTTAACCTTAAACAGCTTTTCTGCTCGCTGTTACATTAAATAATGGTAGAAGGATACTGCAGCTGAGCATATCTTGACTGGAATAAATGTTATTTCACTGCATTTAACTGTTGAAAATATGTATTAGATTACCCAACAGAAGCAAAATTTCCAACTGTATTGGAGAAGGCATGCTCTTGGGATGAAAGATGAGCATTTAACATGGAATTTAAAATTATTCAAGCTCATTTTCATAATAAGGTAGGACACAATTGGTGGTAGTGGAGAACTGGTTGCAAAACAATGGGGACTCAGCTTGCTGATACATTGTACAAAAGAGCAAGGAAAGGGGGGCTAGATGACTCAGTGGGCTACTCATGGGATAGGGACTATCACTTGACTTTTCCCAGAGCACTATGTCCTTGTATATGATGTCTGAGTGCTGAAACCTCATGAGCATTCCCATGTTCTTCACCTTGCCCTTTCTTAAGTCTTTATTCGTACTCTAATTGCTTCTCAGCTGAGCAGCTCCCCATAGGAATGATTATGTTCAACTCCAGCGCCTTCAGAAGGTGAAGGGGTCTCCTTTTGCTACCACCATCCTTGGCAGGTTATTTATCTATAAAGCCAATTAAATATATTCCAAATGGTCTCTGGAGATTTTTTCTGTCTGCTGTATGTTACATATCCACATCCCAAACGACTCTCTTTAATCTTCCAATGCGACATCCTGTCTGCAATTTTTCATAGCAGGTAGTCTACTTGGCACTGGGAACCAGAAATCTTGGATACTAATTCCAGCTTCACCACTAACTTACTCCATAGGCTTGATCAAGTCACTTAACTTGTGTCATGGTTATTTCTGTCTATAAAAAGAAGCTCAGGTGGGATTGTTAAGGCTTAAAAAAGTAAAAACAAGAGGAGGGTCTAGTGGAAGAAGTTCAATATGTTGGTGGACAAAACAGCTTGAGCTGAGCAGCTCAAGCCAGAAACACTGGCAAGCCAGGATCGTAGCCTTTACTTTGCAATTTTGCCCTTAGCTGCAAGAAGAACAGAGAAATATTGGGACGCATCAACACACCTGGCCAGTTTGTGAGGAGTTTGGCTATCATGCTCTGCTATGCTAAAAGAGCTGCTTCACCTCCTCAGAGACTGCTGACCCTCCAAAATCTGACAACTGTGTATCCAAAGAAACAACAGCTATCTTGCGCAAAAGTAAAAGGTGACTACAGCAATACAGTGCAGAAGACAGTTGTGACTGGAAATCATGAATTGGGATGACTAACTTGCAAATTAGATGTGTGGATACATAAACAACTGCAGATGCACAGTTAAAAGGATTTAGCTGTTGTTATTGTGTTCATGAACACAGGCTCAAAATTCCTCCGTGCAGATGGACAGTTCAAGGACAAGGCTTTTCTCATGCCCAGCATAAGAACTCTTTAGCCTACGGGTTAGGTGCCTCTACTCTACTCTAATGCTGGCTGGGACCAGCACCAGTGTCAGAGCTGAACAACTCTGGTCCTTCAAGCAGGCTTGCTTGTTTTGGCATGCTCTGAGCTGGGCACTTCTCCTCTTCCTCCAAGCAGGGAAAGAAAGAACTAGAGGATTACGAACCGTTTGGGTCAACAGCTGTTAGGGATCCTTACTCCTCATGCACCGTGGTTCCTAGATTAACAAAGTTCTCCTTTTTCTTGGCCAAGAAACATTTCTAGTGAGCAGCTTTCTAACCCATCAGCCTCCTCCAATCCAAGGGCACTTGACACAGGATGGGCGTAAAGCATAGTAGGAATTCAATGGCAAAACCTGCTAAAACTCATCATGAGATACTAATGGAACCATGGACTGAAAAGATGGGCTTAAACTCTGAGATACTAGGGTCACAGCAGCACTTTCAAAGCAGGGGAGAGAAATGTTTGTGTGATCTTCAGTAACTCAGGAAACAAAGATCACTGAAGCAAACCAAAGGGCTGGAGGAGAGAGAGCTATTTGCCCTATAAAGGCAAAGATGTGTTTCCATTGCTCCTGTGTGGTGATTAATAGAATCACAATATATAAGAACATGCGAAAAATAAGTATACTTGTAGTCAAGTCCTGTGGTGACCTATATCACTCTTTTTTGCACTGACCAACTTGAGGGGAAAAACCCCTCAAGTTCTTGTGGTCCCGGGAACTTGCAGAAACACTTCAAAGAGCAGAGAGAAAAGCCATAAACTATCTCAGCAAAGAAATTAACTTGTGGAACAGATTCCTTCACAAATGCTAATGCCTGGTGATCCAGGAGAGGCAAGGCTAGGAGCTAGAGCTAATATCTTCTACTAGGCAAACTGACACAGTGAAAGGAAAAAAAAGCCAAGGCTTTTGGGAACACCACCCCTCCTTCATGTCAGAAAGGAAAGCAGAAAATTTGAGGGGCATTGCAAGAAAAGCATCTTGCATAAACTGAAATAAGAACCAGAAGACAAGGCTCAGCACAGCTTCTAAGCATTTACAGAGAAAGATTTCTAAAAATCTGGTTTAGAACAAAAATCTATTTGGCAGCACCTTCTAATACATCTTTGAAAATCAATGCACTGACAGAAAAAGGTCATTTGTCTGGGACAAAACAGCCCAGTCGCACAAAGCCTTTGTGTGGCACGTTACAAGCCTGAAAATCAGTAACAACCAGCAAGCCCAGCAATTAAAAAAAGCAAAATCCAGCGAGAGTGCTTCAACCTCCCCGCCAAACAATCAAACCGATTTGCACAATGGTACCCAGGGCATCAGACACTCTGGGGCACGGGTCAGGATGCCGTATGTCTGTCTGTCTGGCATGGTTGACTGACCCACATGCTGTGAGGACCACGCTGTGCCCAGCCCCAGTGTACCATTGGTGTTACCTAATAAATCTAATGCTGGGCAGCTGTGACATGAGTGACATAAAACTATCACCATCTCAGTTTGTATTTTCACTCCTATCCCAGGAGTATTTTACACTACATCAAGTACAGGCAGTAAATGGTATAATTTCCCTTTTTACAAACAGTTGACCTTAAAGACAGTGGGCTGCCGTCTCTGCTGTGCTGGGTTGGTGGTCTCCTCTCCCGTGAGCTCAGTGCAGGCTAGACGCTTTCCCTGGCTCCTGGAGGTGTTTCAGCTATGGCCACACGGTGCTGCACCAGCCTTTACCTCTTAAATGGTTTAAATTAGCTCAGGCACAGGCTCTGCTGATGGGGCTGGTTTGTTTCTGAGCCCACAGAAAGTGCTGTCATCATCCTTGGGAACCACATGGAGCACGTCTGTGGTCTGCATCCCACTGCAGTGCCTGCCGTCAGCCGGCTCCCTGGGCACAAGTGCGGGGGGGGCAGCAGTTCTGGGGCCTTGGCCACAGGCTCCTGCTTCAGGCAGCAGCCCCAAAATGCCCACTGGAAGTACCCTGAGATACAGAGTATGCAGACGTAAAACCTTCTCCTTGATCTTTGGACACATCCATCCATCCATCCATGTCAGAGAGGACATCTACACTGCACTCTTGCTGCCAATTTACATTGCCTCGGAGAGTGAAAAATTCACCCTCCACCACCTCCAGCTTCCCTGGACATTGGCAAAATCCCCGGGTGGGAGAGAACGATGCTGGCAAACAGGGGGTCTGTTGGATGGGCTCATGTTTCACAGACGACTGGCCCTTGTGCTGCATCCGACTCCTGGGTGGCATACCCACGGCAGCAGGCGCAGAGGCATGTCTAAGCCTGATGGCACAGATTGCAGAGCGCACCTGAGTGCAGCAGATACTCGTGTGAGAAAAGTCCTCATGAACTGTGGTGCTGGGCAATGGGTAAGAGTTGCAGCTGGAAAAATCAGAACTGTATCTGCTGCTTGCTGAGTGCAAAATGACAAAAGGCCAGGTAAAGGCATTGTTTCCATAATCCAGAGCAGGATGTTCTGCCACCATGTGAGAGGTGCCCACGGGTGAGTTACTGCGTTTATTCACTCCAGCCCTTAAAATAAGATTTTATTTTATTACTCTCACTGCATGTGAGAGTAGTAACAATTACATACAGAAAGCAAAGTGAGGAGAAACACTTAGGATGTACAATCTACGAGATCAAACCGAACAGTGGAGCAGAAGTCAGGGAACCTGGAGTGTGTCATCTGTTTGATGTTTAGGTTACGTGTTCCATGGGCCCTATCACTCCACTGTACCACCCTTTAACTAGCATTGCAAATAACAATGGGTATGGCTCTGCTGGCCTTATCTGTGTTGAGCAGATTCTTGTGCAACCCTTGATTTCATATAAATTGACTACAATAGGTGGGTTGGGGAGCAAGTATGCATGGGGAGCAGAGTTAGTATTAATATTTGTGTTGTAAAACATCTGGAGGCATGGGAAGACAAGACATGACAATGTAATGTGCTACTGTGTAGAAATACCAATAGGAGCAATAGGGTGGAAAAGCAGTAAAGACAGTCAGGAATATTTTTTTTCAGTCATCAGTTGGTTACCAGTGTTTTATGTTGTAGTGTTCGAGATATTTCATTACCTGAACCCACTCAGTTCTGGTATGGTCTACTCTTCAAAGGGAACAGGCAGAGACTAACCTGATCCTGATGCTGCAATTTGACTTGCTCCAGCTGCAGCCTGTGCTGCTCCTGCAGGCTCTCCTTCTTGGTGTTGTACTCCTCCTCCAGCCGCTGCTCCAGCGCCTGCAGCTCCTCCTGCTGCTGCCTGCGAAGCTGCTTCACCTCCTCCTCAAAGCGCCTCTCCAGCTCCTCCTTCTCTCTCTGCAGTTTCTTCCATCTCGCCGTGTTGAGGGCTGTGGAGACAAAACCATACAGTCGGGCTCTGAACTCCTCGGGATAGCATTGGGTCCGTTTGTACAGCACTGAGCAGCACAGTGGTTCCCACCGACCCTGGGGCTCCCATGAATTTCAGACATCAAAAAGCTCTCGCTGTTGCCTCTCTGTCCCACTCCCACACACATACATACATGCGTTTGTTTAAATAGAGGCACTGGCATTGCAAAAGCACATGCAAAACCAGGATCTGAATAACAGTAACAATAATAATAACAACAATAATAATAATAATGGAACTCTATGGACCTGCAGGGTGACTAGATGTCCCCTCCTGGCCAGCAGAGTCTTGGATCCACAAATCAAGGCTTTGGGGCTTTTACTTTGCCTTGGATATAAGAAACAGCATGTGAGACAATCACTTGACACAAAGCCTTTCAACTGGGATACAAGATTTTCCTTCTCTCCTTCTCTCAAGCCACAGTCTTGGCCAAGTCCCCACTTCCAGTGATGTGCCAGGAAGGCAGAATATGCCTGGGCTCTTGAGGCATAGCCTGTGCACATGTTATGCCTGGAGATGCATAAGATGACTCTCTTGACCAGGAGAAGGAGATGCATCTCATACATCCCATTTTCCAGCTGTTAGAAGCTTCTCACCCCATAAACCTGTCTTTCGCACCAGCTCCATTGAGGACCTCTTGAATCCAGTAATGCACACTTATTTAAAATATTTTTATATTCAAACCACTACCTTGTGTGCTCCATGAAATCAGAGAGTGTGAATAAAAGGCTGGTACTGAAGGAAATCAGGAAATTTGAAATTTTTACTCTAGTGAGCTAACACAGTGACCATGCCTCTGAATTCACAACCATGTCTACAACTAGTTTCAGGAGGTGCATCTCCAACAGTTCCATAAAGTCAAGGATGTTCAGCCTATTTCCCCATTTGGTTCCTCATCTATATTGTTCCCCAGGTCCAGGACAGCAGTGTCATAACACTGTGTCCTCAGCCTTTTGCTTTTCTAAAGAATGGTTGCAATCAATCCAGATATTGAAGACCTGATGAAAGTTGGACAAGGTCAGCCAGACTACATTTAGAGAGAAAGTTTGCTTACTTGCAAAGATCTAACAGGTAAGAAGTGATTAAAATCACCACGGCCATAACATTCACAACAACACTAGAGCAGAAAAGACATGTTTTTAATAGCATTGCTAGACCTTCTTTCTGATTTAGGCCCACAGTTGGTTTAGAAAAATGATCACCTTTTAAATACACCATCCGTACTAGGCACTCACTCCTCCTTTGCCATTCAAAACGCATGCACAGACCTGGATGGTGGTGTAAATCAGTGACCTGGAAGCAGCTATCTCCCTGGGTAGACAACTTCCGAGTGTTTCAAAAGCATATTTATCCTATGACTGCCATCTTATATTTGCTCAATGTCTGTGGCAAAAAACCACTTGTGTTTTCCTGTCTCTTTCTGCTATGGTATCAGACTGTGCTCATTTTTTTTTCAGGACAGCAACAATTTGTCAAAGTTACCTAAGACTATGACCACAGCTCACATTAGGTGCATCCTTGCCAGGTAGTTTGGGCACTCAAGCTAACCATCCCTTTCCCCACATAGCTATTTTTCACCCTGTTTAGAGCTCTGCTTCCACACTTACTAGACAATAATATCCAGACTTGCTCAGTATGTCCCGACAGATATCACTACTGGCGTCCTGTTCTGATCCTGATCTTTTCTGGAGCACTCAGAGGGACTCTGTGTCTCTTTCAAGCTCTCTGCTCCTTACAGAAAGAGAGGAAGTGAGCCTGAACCAGTGAGCTCAGCACCGTCACATAGAAATCTTTCCCACCTGCCTCATACCCAAAATGGAACAGTGCAATTTATACGGTCACTAGCTGAAATGTCTTGCCTCCTGGTGGTTTGGATTATAGCTCTAAACCCTCTCTCTTGCTTTTCACCTTTTGATTTTCTTCACCATGCAAAGAGATCCCAGAGCTGGAGGACAAGGGGCAACGCTTGCAGCTCTGCCTTCAGTAGAATTCAAACTTACTCACGCTTTAAGTTGGAGCTGTAATGAATCTCGTCTCTCTCCAGGCTCTAATGAGATTACTCAGCACACAGGGGGGCTGGGCAATGAAATGGCATGCTCTAACCACAAGTCCATCTGAAACACTTTCTGTAACCCGAAACACAAAACTATTCAAACTATTCGCATCTTGCAAATCAAACTCTGATGCAGGTGCAAAATGGGGGGAAGAGGAAAGCAGGGAAAGAGCGTCTGCATGGCACATTCCACACGCACCCAAAAATGCTATTGGAGGCAGAAAATGATACCATTGCCCAGGAAACTTGCCCTATACTGAGTATCAAGCACTTCTAAAAAGAAGGAGTGATCCCTACCAGAGTCTCCCAGGTGGAGACAAACGAAGCCAAGGACTGAAGTGGTGAGAAAAGACTGAATCTTAGACAGGAGATGGACCTTTGGGCCTGGCTCTGCTGGGACAGGAGTAGCAGAAGGAGACCCCAGTGCAGCCCAATACAAGGTCTGTGGCTCCCTTACCCGGCTGGGGAGCAGGAACCAGGGCGGGAGAGCCTGCCTTGTGGAGCCAGCCTTTAACCAGCTGCGGCTTCAGCAGGTGGTTCTGGTGAACCAGGCTGAATCGCCTCCAGCAGCACCCGACAACAGATGCCTGAACAGAAGACCCGCTCATGTTGCTGGAAAACTACATTAGCTTTCAGATTATCAGGATACGGATACTGTAAAAAGTGAGTTCCTCTTGTGGAAAAAAAAAATCACTAAGAAAAGTTATATGAATGCAATGCTGGCATGGAACAAATGGCACAAGACAAACAGAGCACAACTGCTATCAGCTGCTATTGGAAGAGTTACACCCTGGTTTGCTTTTTCCTTCTCTGGAGGTATTTCAATTGCTGCTTACAGGCTGGAAATTACTCTGACATAACATGACGTTTCCTGGGATGACAGCGTGCTGGGTGAAATGAGAGCAGCTGCAATTGCCTCCCTACTCCCTGAGCACCGAGTGGCTTTTACAGTGTAGAACAGATGATCAAAACCCATTTCAGGCTGGGCTGGGAAGGTGAGGGAAAGGGAGATGTCACTACTGGACTGATCCTCCCGCACAAACCCAGCCTGAGCTGCAGCCCAGCCTCCCCAGCCCTGACACTTTGCATTCAGGGGGGCAACTCTTGTGGGAACCGGAGGGCTGGCCTCATGTGGCCTTGCATAGGGACCGTCTGCTTCTGCCATGAGAAATGGTGTCTTTGCCCCAAAGTGATGGCAAACCATGCACACTCTGCTCTTACTCCCGACCCTTGGCCATAGATTCACAGACAAATCACAGCCGCCTCACTCAGGTTAAGCATCCAGGAGGAGGTGGCACACAGGCTTTGGCTTTCAAACTCTTGCGAACACAGATAATACGAATTTCAAACCTGACATCTGATTGTCTTCCATTCGTCTATGTTTTTATGCATCTCCATATGTCCTCTCAACTCACTTCAAGTATCATTTGTCTGACAGAGAAGGAACAGGTAATTCTGACATTTAATTTCCATTAATTTGCAGGGAAAAAGCTGGTGTTCAAAACTGCTTTATTCCAGGAGCCTCACTGCAGCTGAGAAATTCTTATATTTATAATTTATAAAGATGGGCACCTTGAGTGTCGAACAATTGCTTGTCATGTTTTTCCAGCCTTGGTATTTCTAGCAAAATACATGAGCAAATCCTACTGTGTAAAATAACAAGTCCCTCAGCGTTTTTAGAGGCCACATTCCTCCTCAGGGCTGGGAAGGGAGAAGCACTTTCCTATTTCACTGCATGCTGGTTTCAGATTAGGTGCAATACTTCATAGCAGTGCTGGGGGTAAAGGTGGACGGTGTTATCTGAACCTAAATATTTTGCCTGGCTCCAGAAGGGTGAAGGTCTCCCTAGGCTTTTTTACACATGCTCCATCACTGCTGTTGCTTCAGCAGTGGTTTTATTTACCAAAAGAGAATTCCTTAAAAATCTATTCTGACTTTTCTGAACAATAGATTATATCTCGCAGTTTCATTGCTTTGTATAGCAGAATCCTGCATTTTCTGTTGACGCTAACAAAGACTGTGTGCTTTCAAAACCAAGCAGATTCAGTCCTTAAGTAATAATACTGAATTAGCGCTATTGCCTAAACTAAATGTTGGACACACTGCCTGTAACAACCCTGGCTAGTCCAGCCTTGTTTTACTGATTCATCCAGGCATTTGCATCAGTGAGTCTGACATGGTGGATTTACACATGAGAAATCAGGAATTTCTGACCAACACCCATGCCGTTAAAGTTGACTGGTTATTTTTAAATTAATGAGACACTACTTATCAAAGTGACTGAGACAAGTCAGAACAACTTGGTCATAGTCAAAATAACATGCTCTGTAGATTTTCCCTACATTTCTTCACAGAATCACCTATGATTGCTGTTGTCAAATAATGACTGTTTCACTTTTTATTTGCATAAAGCTTGACAGAATATGTCCAATATTGTACAACATACAGATTCATCTGGTAGTGAGACCAAAATAACCCAGAGAAGGGCCACAAAGATGATCAAAGGACTGGGAAACCTATATGTGAGAAAGGCTGAGAGAACTGGATTTGTTCAGCCTTGATAAAAGAAGGCTTAGAAGAGAACTTATCACCATGTTCCAGTATTTAAAGGCTGGCTACAAAGAAGATGGAGACTCCCTTTTTACAAGGAGTCACATGGAAAAGATGAGGGGTAATGAGTGCAAGTTACTCCTAGGGAGACTGCAATTAGACCCAAGAGGAAATTTTTTCACAATGAGAACAGTCAGCCATTGGAATAATCTCGCCAGGGAAGTGGCGGATTCCCCGACATAGGACACTTTTAAGACTCAGCTGGACAGGGTGCTGGGCCATCTTCTCTAGACCGTGCTTTTGCCAAGAAAGGTTGGACTAGATGATCCTTGAGGTCCCTTCCAACCTGATGTTCTATGATTCTATGACGCCAGGATTTGTACTACTGATTAATTTTTTCACATCCTTCTGGAGTGCATGTTCTTCTTCTCCATCCCTACTGGGAGTCCTTCTACCTGGCCATGTTGTGTCTCAGGGTTGTACAGAGAGGATTACCTCCAACAAGGAGGACAGATCACCAGCCACCCCTGTTTCTCCTAAACAGCCTCTGCTCTGCATCTTCTTGTCTCCCAGCATGGTGGCTTGCTCAGGAAGACATAGCCTGTGATGGCTCCTTTCCAGTACACATGCCCACAGGACCACTGAGGAAAGGATTATCTCCCACTATTTTTCCCCTCTTTGAGAACAAAAAAAAAGCACAAACACATCTATGGCTAATCTCCCTTCTGAAGCAGTACAGTTCAGCTGAGACCTCAGACTGCTTTTCTGGAGTATTTGGGGTTCTTACCAAAGCTGCCTCCATGTACTCCACCAGGACTCAGTTTTGTGCAGAGGAGATTCCTATTACTGCACGCACAATAGCACTAGCAAGGGCAGGCAGTGCAGTGATCTCCTGTTACTGAACACGCCGCTCTGTGACCCCTAAACAGGCAATCAGTTATATCCCTGGTAAAGTTCTCCAGCAAAACCACCAGTGATTTGTATTCACTTCAGCTGTACAAACATGGTGTAAATGGAAGCAGAGCTCTTTATCTCCAGCACTGTACCTCTCTTTCCTTCCCATGTCACAGCCACTTGCAAAAGCACTCATGGAAATGAGCAAACCCAACTTGATAGAAAGAGCTAGAGCTTTCAAATGAGAAGTGGGTATTCAACGGAGAGCTTCAGATATGCCCTGAGTAAACAATGCACCGGTGGCAACAACTCTTCTGTGAGAGCTGTGGAGATGCAAGAGGATGGATGAAGGCAGACATCAGGGAGTAACTGGAAATGCTGTTTTGCTATTGCTGCAGTATCCTTTGGCCATGGGGACAATAAAGCTCTCCATGAAATGATGATCAGCCAAAAAAATTCAGAGGGGGACAGCAGGGAGCACAAGCTGTTGGACATCAGAAAAAGGCTGGGCTCAGCTTTTCTGCAGTGCTTGCCATAGGCAAGGTGAAGACAAAGCACAGGGAGGATCTGCAGTTCTGCCTACCTCACAGGGGTTTGGCCTGAGCCCCGCTTTGTGAACCAAGTCACCCTCCCGCCACGTGGTACAATCTTGCTTAATGTGTGACCCAGCACCTGGGGTCCCACATGCAGGGAAAGCTGAGAAGCCCCTCCTGTTCACAGCTCCAGTCATCAGTGGTTCCACCACCTTTTGGAACTCAGGGTGTTCCCTGACCCAATGGTCCTCCCTCCAGGTGCCCTTCCTCTTCTCCGTTTGCCCTGGGGTAGATGAACCCAACTTCGCACACGATCTGGGGAGTTTTAAGCCCAAAAGAACTCAGCCTGCTGGATGAAGCTAGTGCAAAGCCCATCTTCTCTCTCCAGAGTTGCAATGTCTTTACACCCTCCCTGTCTCTCCTGTCTAGATCAGAAACCAAACAGGAAAAGTACATGCAGACACACAGGGAATGCACAGACTGAATGGGACATGTTGCTTTTGCTGTCTTTCAACCAGGAAGAGACCTCAGGGATATTAATAAGCAAGTTCTGAGCTTGTTCTTCACTTTGTAGCTGAACTACAAAACGTGCAAATGTACATAAGTAAGCAATGTATTCCCAGTCACCATGCACCACAATGGTCCCAAGTTCTCACTTCTCATCACACTGTGCTTTCTCCTTGGCAGTGGTGGTACATAGTTTGACAATGGAAGCTATGGATTTGTGAAGAACCATTTGTCTAGTAAAGATGATGCACAACTATCTCCAGTGTGTGTGGTGATGGACACATCTCCATGAAAAAGAGGTAAAATCGTGGTTCCCTGTGAAGCCACAACACCCCTTGCCACTGGGCTTCAGAAGACACTTTTTCACATGTACACAGGTTCCCCAAGATCAGGTCACAGGGAATAACTGCTTTTCAGTAAAGTGAGAAAATCACTTTTGTTATCATTTTCTTATACTACTTACCAACTTCATCCCTGATCTTTGCAAGCTCGACTCCTAACTCCTTTATTTTCACAAGGGCATTTTCATTCTGTTTAAGGAAAAAGAGAGAGAAATATGTATAGTCCCCAGGTTTATCCCAGACAAATACTTTCACATGTTCATTTAGTAAAGCTGATTAGATCGATTCCTCGGATTTTTTTTTTTTTTTTTTTGGGGGGGGGGGGGGTAGGAATTATAATGAACTCATTCAGTTTTTAAATCAAGCTTAGGTGCCACAACTCACTGGCTACAAATACTTCATGTCTCTATTAATACATGTACACAACTCACACGCGCAGGACAGCACAGAATACTCTATTTACTCCTATGTTGTCTACAAAGACATTTGTATTTTTCTGTCATTTTGTGTTCAATCTATGTACCATTTATAGCTGGACTGCATGTACAAGATGATTTTATTAATTGTGTTAAACCACTTTCATCTATTTATGCCTGCTTTTACCCACCTCTAAACATAGTAATATGCTCACAGTCCAATTTGCAGAGCAGGTTACTGTACTTCACGACTCTAGGTATGGTAGGCATACCATACAGACACCACTAATGGCCTGATGTTCATGTCTATTTCCATATTTATTTACGGTATTTCATTGTCTGGAAATGACAAAGAGCTTCGTTCCTCGACCTCTGTCAAAAGAAATCTGAATACTTAAGGAATTGAAACAGATGAGCTGGCCAGAGGAAAATAAAAATATATTTATGTTAACGATGATAAGGTGTTATTACTAAAATGCAAGGACTTTGACAGCAAATATCTCATGAGTGCTGTGCAAACTGATGAAGAAAAACCTCAGGAAAATCTATTGGAATTTGCTTTAGTACAATAAATCCCAGCATAATGCTTCAAGCATAAGGACACTTTAAATTGGAATGTATCCTGAATCACATTAGGGAGCAGGCAAAGAGCAGTATCCTGCTGGGAAGATCATCAATGATTAGGAAAACTAGATCAGGCTACTATAAATATGTCCTAGGTTAGAAAAGGCCAAGAATCTTTAAAGGAAACTACAGAAAAACTATATGCAAGAGATACGGCAGTGTAGTAGCAAATGGAATTAAAAGGAGTCCTACAAAGTAAATCTTTCAGCAATAAGCAAGCAAGGCTAATGAAGATCTAGGGCACAGAAAGGATTAGTTCGGCGGTAGGATACATAGCAGTAGGACAGTAATTTTTTTCTGTCTTACCAAAATTAAATTGGGGGGGAAAAATATTAAATATTTCAGACCTTAATGTTTTTCCTTATTTTTCCTGCATCTAATTTTTAACCCTATTAAGAGAAGTAACACAACAGCTTTATTTTTGGTAATACTAGGAAATTGGAACCTGGAATTTAGGTTAAGCCTTTACAAACTGCCCTTTTGAGATGATTTCTACCATTTCCAAGGGATACACTTTCTGGAAAGTTTTGCTATTACCTCAGCTGATTTGAGAGCCTCCAGTGCCTGAGGACACCCAGGTGACGTGGGCATCTTTCTTGCTCAGTTATGGGAAGAAGCCAGGCACGCAAGGTGAGGCTCCTCCAAGCAGCCAGCTCCATGCACTGCTGAGTAATGCACAGGGGCTCGTGTGCCAGGACTGCAGAGTCTCCAGCCCTGAGCGACTGCGTTAGACTCAGAATAAAATGGAGTGGGTTGTTTTGTTTTGTTCTGGTTTTAATTAGTAAAAAAGCTATGGAAAAAAAAAAATACTCTGGTATATTAAAAAAACCATAGCCCTTCGCACGGATTCCCAAACCAGTCTTACAGAGATAAGGTTTCCCCTTTTGGAGAATATCACTGCATCTGCCCATACCATCTGTTTGACTCACTGGAGCAATTTTAAGAAGTGTTCTTGACAGGTTGCTGGGACTGGTGCCCTTGAAGGAGTGTGCGCAGGGATATACTGGATATGGGACTTGCAGATGGGAAGCACCCACTCAAATTATCAGCTCCCACTATTTGAAACAAAAGCCATTTAAAGCAAGGGAGCTCTGTATAAATCATTGTCAGCACCTACAGATAAGCAGAACTCATTGGGATTGTTACTATTCTACTTGCCTGCAGAAAATGAAAAGCAACTAAAAAATATATCCTAGGAAAAAAAAAGTTCTTAAATTTTTCACATAAGAAGTATTATGTACCTTTTTTTTCTTACTTTATCTTAGATAAGGTTTATCCTACCCTTGAGGACACTGGGTGGTGAGACCCTCTCCAAAAGAGGGGAGAAACACCATGGTGCCAGCTTAAAAATGTTATCCCTGAACTCGAGCTCCAGCACGGACACCACCCCACCAGGACAGCGGAACTCCTGGCTGCCTCCCACCAAGCTGGGGCAGTGGTTTCCAGAGCAGCCTCTGAGGCTATCATCTCAAGCAGCCAGTGTTGGAACACTTCAGTTCTTGCATCACATTTTGGTCAGAGCTTTCTGACTGCTCTTTGGGACCTCATAGTCACGTTTTCTGGGAGGTCAGGTGAGTTGCCCTCGGAGCCAAGTTCTCAAGCAATCCCTCTTTCTCAGAGGTTCTTTTACACAGGAGTCCTTACCTTCTTCTGTGAGAGAGGCAAGGTGTAGTTTTGGCTAATCATGGTCTCCCGGATGGACAGTGATTTTACAAATCCCTGGTATTTTCTGTTACTGTAACCTGCTTTGTCAGTGTGACATGATAGCTTTGGACTGCACATGTTCTTGCGACCACTGTAAACACAACGCTAATAGGAAACAAAAAAGCCTCTCCTTGGTACCATCAACATGGGTCTGCAGATAACCAGCAATTCAGTGTCAGTGCAACTGGGGAACTGGGAATGCCAGTGCTTAGGAAACCAAATGTTACAGTAGAGCAAAACTGGGTCTGACATGAGAATGTAAAGCTATCAGGTCCAATGCTGAGATTCATATAGGTCCAATGTCAAAACATCAAAGCAATTAGAAAATTCACAAGCATGCAAAGAAAACTCTGCCAAAAAAAAGTGTAAGAAAAAAAATTAAGAGACTATCCCACTGAATTAATCAATTTTCATTAATATTTATCTCAATAAAGTATTTGAAAGAGAAGACAGAGTAACCAGGAACCTTTGCTGCCCTCCCAAGAGTTTTGTGTCAGCATATCGAAGGAGGTTTGCAAGCATCCTTCACAAGGCACCGGTTGGAGTCGAGCCACTGAGGGAGAGTGACTAAGGGTGAAATCCAATTTAGGTTTAAAAAGGCTCAGTGACCATACTAGTGACACAGCCATTTCCAGTAGGTGAAAAGGTCGTAGACACTGTAAGGAGATTGTGCAAATATCTGGCATTTCAGTGTGGCAGTTAAATGGCAAGTGAGAAAAAAAATGCTTCAGTGTGATTGGGGATTAATTCTTGGGGGGCCAAAATGTGAAACAAAACCAGCAGCTTTTGTAAAAATTAAAATGTTGCATTTATTTTTCAGGTACTTTTAATGCATGATGGATTTTAATTATTGCTTGGAAAACTGATGAGAAAGTTCTTCTATTGGCTGCATCCCAAGAAATGACTCTGATACTGAAGTAATTTTCATAAAATAAAATTCCACTCATGATGGAGATAAAGGAAACATTCTTCCTCATACCTGTACTTTACAACACAATGGTTAAGTCTTGTGTCTGGAATATGCGCCATCTCCTCAGACAGAAAGAAAAACAGAATAGAACAAGTAGAATTATATGTTTGTTCTGTGCTTAAACTACTGCTCTGTTGAATAGAAGATGCAGTAGCAACTCTTTTTCCTATCGTCAGCTTTATAACATACAGACCTCCCAATACTTGTCCTGTGAAAGGCTCAATGTCAGGCTGCATTTCAGCAAGGAAAACAGACACTGAAAGTGGCACTTACGTATTCTCCATTCAACTCTAAACTACCTGAGGATAGACTGAGGTATGACTTATACTGGTGCAACATCCAAGCAGCTCCAGAGAATCTAGCAGGTAGTCACGCAGATAGTCAGAGGTAGGAAGTAGGAATTCATTCAATTAAATGACAGTGGCCAAGACATAGCAGTGTCATTCGGAAAAAAATCTGCAAGATTTACATATAACTACGTGTGAGGACCTGGAAAATAACTTGGTAAAGGATGGTATGATGCAGACCTGAGGATGGGCAAGATGTTGGCATTGTCCAAACAGATTAAGGCAAGTAGTAACAAAGACCTGGGGGAGAGGAAAGGCTCTGCTTTAATTGTATGGTGCTTCAGCCGACAGCCAGACATCCTCGGGGACACATGGTCAGAGAGACAAGTTAAGAGATTACTTCGGACCAGAAATAATTGTGGGATGTGGAGGCAGAGTTGAGGTTTGCCTTAGAGTATTTGTCCTCTGAGAACTGCAAACTACCTGAGAGATACTAACTCATTAGAAATGCTAATTAATTAAACATCCAGGTACTTCTTAACAATAGGAACATCAGAAAACTGCCCAGACTCACATAGGAAGTCAGCTGCAGCTAGGAAGTAAACAGGGGAGCCTGGAGTTACCTCCCCAAATTGACATGTCTCTCCTCCCTGACAACTTACATGTTTGCTTATATTTGGAGGTCCAAATATATACACAATATCTCCTTGATAACTTCCCAGTTCTCTACAATATCATGCACTGCACACTGATGCCCTGTGGCATTTCTTATTAAAACGGCTCCTTCAGAATAGCTTTTCTGTATCCAATGCTTTCAAAGTAATAATAATAAAAAAAAGACTGACCTGCAAATGGTGCTTAGTCATTGTTGTGCTTTATTCAGAGTTCCCTGGGGCAAGGCCTTATATTATCATTGGAAGGAGAAGCATATACATTGGGAATTCTCTTGTACCAATAAATATTTCAGACAATACTTGTAGAAGCAATAACTGAATCCCAATGCAGCTGCTGTTCAAAATGATCTACCACCTTCCTTCAAAAAATAGGTTGTTTAAAACTGCTGTTTCAATCATGCTAGTTATCAGGTAATCCTCCTTCAAAATAAACTTTAGGTTAAAGTTTACAAGCACCTACACATCCCCCGGTGATTGTACTTTACATTAAGCCATACATTTTTTCCTAACTTGGTTAACAGCATATCTCAAGCTATATTTGAACATATTATTAGGTAAATGGGAGACACTACCAGCTTTTCATTAGACCAAGTATATGACTATTTTAAAAAGCAGAACTCTTAACAAAATATACTGCACAAGTATGTGTTTCTTCCAAGATATTTTCTATTAAGCAAATTAAATGCGTATGTTCATTCTCTCCCTCTTCTGTACATACTTAAAATCCAGGCAAATTTCCAGAAGAATAACGTGAAAAGCTATGTGTTGGAAATGTCCCACAACTACTCTCACACATGCCACTATCCTGCTACCTGTAGCTACGTACCTACCTCTGAACTGATGTTTGGTACACGACCCATTTTGGTGCCTGGGAATTTGCTTGGTTGACTTTCACCCTGGCATAGGAAAACATGTAGTTTTGCCATGTTTCGCTTCTCCTAGTTTGGACGATCAATCCCCCGTCAGAAAGGAGGATCACTAGAGTGGTAAAACCGTAGGCTGAATAATCTCTCTTCAAACTTTAAAACTCTGTGCAAGTTTCCTTCATAGCTTGTACTCCACAGGGTTATTAAAAATGCATGAAAACCAGCAAGAAATCAAGCCGGCTGTTACTCCAGGAGATGCCTGTGGTCCCTCTCTGCTTCACAAAAATCCAACCCTTACATTTAGACTGCAGGATAAAATTATGTAAGGCACTGCAGTGCATGTGAAAGCGACAGCCAGACCTGTCCCTAGCGAAGGGAAGTTCAGCACCCTGTAAATAAGACGAGCATCGCTCCCCTCTCCGCCACCCCGGGATGCGCGCACACCACCGACGCCAGCCAGCAGCAGCACAGGCTCGATCACGGTAACGGCTGCTTTCCTGCCCTTTCCCTAAAGGATAAAAAGATGCAAAAGTACCGTCTCGTCCTGGCACCGAGCGCGGGATAAACACTTGGAGCAGCATTTGCCCATCCTGGCAGGACCGCGACCAGCCGGATCGCCACCCGCCGGACTGTCACCAGCCTCGCCCGGAGCCAGCGGGTGAGCCCCGGGCGATGCCACTACCAAAAAGAGAGGTCGCGCCCCCCCGCACGCCGAGGCCGGTCAGGGCTGGGCGCGGTCCCCTCGGCTACCTGGTGCCTGCCCGGCCCCCGGGGGATGCCCGCGGTGCGGGGCCGGGGTGCACGGAGCCGGGAGCGGGTAAGGGAGGGTGGCTGGCAGGGGGCTGCCTGCGGCTGAAGCAGCTCAGCGGGTGCGGAGCAGCAGAGCAGTCACCGGCTTCGCCCCCCGCGGAGAGCTGCCCGCTCCCCTCCCTGCCTGCGCACCGATGCTCTCCGGCTTGCTCAGGCCTCTGCCGAAAAAGGGGGTCCGGTCGCTCCGGCTGGCAAACGCTTGCCCAGAGCAGGGCACGTCCAGCAGCGCCATCGCAGGGACGCGTCGGGCCGAGGGACGGCAGGGAAAGGTTTTGAAACTTCGCAGCGAAAGCCCCAAACGCGCTGAAATCCGAGAGTGAGCCCCGGCTCTCCGCGGGAGGCGGCTCTGGCTGATTCTCATCTTCCTGCCGCATTCACAGCCATCGATCACTGTAGTCCTCGTCCTCCGCAACCACTTGGATAGTGCCTTTAACCCGAACGCCTCCTGGCTCGCTGCCGGCTAGGCTGCTCGTCCGCACCGGTCCCAAATTCAGCCCAGGGCATGAGATGGGCAATGCGGCCGCGATGCCCCTGGACAGCGGCTCTGCCGCGCTGGAGCCCTCCCCGACTGCCATGCGGGGTCTGCGGCTGGGCACGGACGGTCCGCGGCTCTGCGCGGCTCTGCGCGGCTCTGCCGGCGCATTCCCGGGGCGAGCGCACCGCTGCGCGGCCCCTGCGCGGGGGACGGGCGCGGACGCTGCCTGCCAGCGGGGCGGGACGCGGGGACCGGGACCCGCTCCGAGCCCTCTGCTTCCCCCGAGTCGTTTTCAGATTGGGTCGCTCCAGCCAGCGACACCGGCTGCCGGTGTCCCCCAGCCTCCCGAGTCGCTCGCCTCCCTCAGCAAGGACTTTTCCTGAAGTCACTTACTTAAACCCCGAGGAAGATCGCTACCTCGATGGACTCCTTGTGACTGCAAGAGCGCAGACCTCTGCTATGTACCTAGAGACTTTTGTAATCCTCAGGGGTTGGGGTATTTTTTTTTGGCCGTGTATCTATGGGTACATACATATATACATACATCACATAACCTAACTCTAACCCTAACCTGCACGTATACATATATGTGGTGTATATTCCATCATTCTATATGTCCGCTCTGTATGCGTATGCCCCCTGGGAATATATTTTCTTGGTTGGACTCGGGGCATGGAGCTGCAGCAGCCTCACCTCTCCTGGGCCGTTGCCTCCAGCATGATCATGTTTTCCTCTAACAGCTTACATTAAAGAGAGTGCTGGAAAGAGGCAAAGCAGTTCAATGACTTATACCCAAGGTGGTATTTGTGCTGCAAATGCCTACGCTGTTTAAACTTGGAAAGCATTATTTTCCTGAAAGCCAAATCACTACCAAACGTACAAAAAGCCTACATTGCCCTTAATGCTGAATACCTCTGACTTCTGGTAGGAAAGATGTAATGCTCAGATCTGTGCCTCTTTGGATAGGCATTTTTGTTTAATTATATTTTCTGCTGAGACTAGCAATGCATGAAGTGATTTGGAAAACAGTAGGAACCAACAAGAATCTCCAGCAAAACATTGTGTTCAATCACATTTAAATGCTCAGGTAACTTCCCAGTTTGTGTCAGCTTCTTATTCCCTGCTCTTCCTCAGCCCTGCCAGGAATTTAAACAGTTTCACAATATCATGGACAAGTAATTTAAACAAAAAAACAAACAAACAAAAAAACACTGAACCCCAAACCAAAACTCATTAAAAATCTTACTCAACACATATATGTTTTAACATCCATGTCCAGGATCAAACTTTTCTTTACAGCACGTGAAAATTAATTTAGTTGGCTATTGAACAGCTACAGAGTGGAGGTAAAAAGAGACTTCTATGTATGGTGAAATCGTTTCATCCTCACTGTAGGAACTTCTGTTTTGCCACACATTCTATAATTGTCTGTAATTTGGATCTTTTGCAGTCCAAATCCTGACTGGAAAAATTTTAACTGCCATTGAAAATAGTAATAATAATAATAATAATAATAATAATAATAGTAGTAGTAGTAGTAGTAGAAATACCACTTCTAGACAAATTACCACAGCCATTTGTCTGAGCTGGTCATTTGAACTACAGTATTTAGATCAACATGCCTGACTATCAGGCAAAGAAAATAAAACCCTGTCATTACTCCTTGTTATGTTTTTAAAGTGAAGCACCCATCTTCAGTCATTCTTCTAGTAATGGTAGATTTGCTGTTTGTGTGTGGTGATAAATCTAAGCTAGAGATTGGCTAGCAAGGTCTATGCACCACTTTAGTACCACTTAAGCACTAAATTGGAAGATAAAATATTGAAGTGGAACTTAAATTAAGCAGAAGCCGTGTGTTGTCCTTCTGGCAAGGGTGAATTGGGACTCCAGGAGCTGATTTTACTTGGGATGTAGCACTGATAAGGGATAAGGACATGATGGGGGAGCTGCTGGGCTCTTTGGTCAGTTAAGGTCCTACTGGAGAAAGTGAGCCCAAACTCATTCAGTTTAAATTAAGCCTCATCTTGCAGGTCAAGATGTGTAGCATTAAGATGAGAAAAGACCCAAGCTGAGAGAGCAAAAGGAAAATGGAAGCTATTTTAAAGAGCAGTTCATCCATCAAAAGCACAAAAAAGGAGGATGAAGAAAGGAGAATGCATGAGGGGTCTCTGTGATGGGAGCGTGCTCCAGGTTGGAGGTAGGTTACTACATGGAGGACTTCAAACACACACTTGAAGGAATCAGTGCCTATGGGATTAGGGATATAGAAATGGAAATGAGCATAACTGAGACAGGAGCAAAAAGCTTACCAAAGCAAGCATGGTATGGGAGAGGACAACCTCTATACCCAAATTCTGTGAGAACTGGCACTTTAAACAGCAGGTTCAGAGTAAGATTTTAAATTCTCAACTCTTTTCTTGTTATAAAATGCTAGAGAAAACTGCCTGATTTCAGTGGCATATGGTACCTGGATCAGATACTGGAAGGAATAATACATTAAAAAAAGAAAAGTGTCAAGCACAACAAAGCACCAAAGGCAGATAGATCTATGCCAGTGCAGGCTGCTGGCTTTGTACACCAAAGGAGTTGATATTTGTAGATGAGGGTAATATGTAACTCCCATGTATCGGGGACCAAGTCACTTCAGATATGGTGCCAACCACAACATTGCTCATTAGGCTGGGAAAGATGAGGAGCTGCTGAAGAAGTGTTAAGCAGGGAAGAGTCATTTGGGGGAAGATGGCAAGGAGTTGTAGTAAGTGGAATTACTGGTCTGAGCGGAGATAATTAATGGAGCTGTTCAAAGATCAGTCCTTGGGGGAAATTATGTGCACTTATGATCAAAAGTTAGGGGAGTGCTAATGAGATGCTGGGAGGCACTATCCATCAAGGGGAGAGTCAAAACACCATGCTTGTCATACGGGATGATATTTAGGGCTATAGTAGTGGACATGAGAAGAAACATAAAATACTGGGAAGTCCAGGGTCACAATCATAGGAACAAATAACAGGAATTTCAAGTAGAAGATGGAGACTCAACAGCAAAAGAGACTAGTGCTTATTCAACCATAGGATGACTAAGAACTATGTCTATAGTACAGCTCTGAATAAGGCAAATACAATCTTAGACTATCAAAAAGAGAGAAGAGGGAAGTTTAAATGCTTTATGGAAAGCCCCAGAGAGATCTCACCTGAAACCTTCTGGGCACCCATGTTTTGGGGATATCAATTCTGAGCCAGGGAACATATAGCCTATACCACTGAAGGGGTGCCATGTGAGTACACATTTGTTTCTGGCTAAGAAAACAACAGGAAAGTTGAAAAATGATAGCTTTCTATAAATACATCAGGGAGGAGAGCACTAGGAGAGGGAGAAGTACTTCAAGGTCAAAAAATATATTTTACATAAGAATAAAAAGGTGTGAACTTGGAAATACATATCTTTCCATTGCAAGAGCTGCTGAAACAGTCCTCTGGTAGGAACTGAGGAAAAGATAATTAATTTTAAGTTGCAATTTGATAACTTTAGGGAAGAGGTTATGGGATTTCGTTGTTGGCAACTGGAAGAGGCTGGATTTGATGACCTAGGATGAACTTTACTAACCTTGTGTTCCTATCCATGCAATACTGCTTGTCTGTGCATTTTCACCACTATATTGCTACACATCTCGTTGGTTGTCCACACCTGAAACGTGAGTGTGCCTCTGCCAAACTACTTTGCATGGAGCTCTGTCCCAGCAGATCTGATTCACTTGCCCTTCAAGGAAGAAAGGAGAGGTCTGTGGATAACACAGAGACCAAAAGGGCCTGGGAAAACCTGTACTGTTAGTTAAACACCACCTTACACATAAGTTGTACATTTGTTTCCTAACTGGAAATAGAAAATACAAGTAAGTCCCACAGAGAAAGGTGTTCCTAGTTATGTATAGGATTAGCAACAGCGATAAGAAGAATAAAGGCTGTTAACGTCAGATTTTAAATCATCAAAACAGCAGCACTCAACAAGCAACATAATAGGGTATGTTTTACAAGGTACTGGATATTCCAACATTTATTGACTTCAGTGGAAACAAAAGGTAATTAGCATGTCAAAGAGTAAAGTTCCAGGGTAATTAAAGCTCAAGGAGAATATCTATATTTTCTTAAAGGGGAGTTGCTTAGTGTATAAGCAACCTATTTTAATAGTAAAGAAGCATCATGGGCATTATTTTTTCCTACACTGACAGAATCAGTGCTTTCCTCCACGATGGTCATAATACAATTACTATTCATTGTTCAAGCAATTCCAATATTTTATATTTATCCAAACTAAATTGGGAGAGGTAGGGTTTAATTAGCCACTGTTTATAATTCAGTAAGGTCCCCAAATGGAACACATTATTCTCTTTAACTCCATAATGATCTTTATAGATCAGTGCATAGATTCTATTATATACAGGATAAACAATAAATAATTTTGTTGAGATTCTAAACATATATTCTAACATATATAAGCAGGTTTGGATTCTTAATAATTAGTATCTGATGTTTCCCGATTTTATGGAGGTTGGCTACCCTTCCTAGGAGAGACATAGTGCTTCCCCTGGATTTCCAGAGTACTGGTCTGCAAAGGTTTGGCAAGTAATGTTTGCTGTGAAGATGGAGATCTGGGGAGGAAAACAGGAGAATGAAAACCAGAGCCAAAGCCTGGGGAAAGCTCTAGGACATAAAGGTAATAACACTGTACTATGTGTGTCACTGAGCAGGAGAATCCTTAAGTGAGCTGCATATTATTCACCTTTTATGAAACACTGGAAATGCTTGCTGAGAAGCATAGCATGCGAAGTATGTCAAACAAATATTTAACTTAAGCTGAATAGATAACAGTCTGAGGGCAAGAGCAGCAAAAGACAGCACAGGGAACCTCAAGGGGCACAAATTTGTTTGCAAGAGGACTGCCAGCTCTAGGAATAAGTTGATAGGACATTATCAGCTGTTATGGCAATAAACATAGGAAATTAGGAGAAAGCTGAAGGAGACAGTGGTTAGAAGTGAGGACCAAGACGACTGAAGGCAACACGATAGGGATATGGAGAGAGAGAATGGGGAGAGAATGCTGAGGTGGGGCATACCGCAAGTTGAAAAACCTCTTCATCTAATAAAGAAACGACAGCATCGATTCAAAGATGAAACAGAGGAGAAAGGAAAAATTATTCTGCAGACAGAGTTTCAGAGGACAAAGGGCTATGCAGCAGAGAAGGGAGATGGGGAATGGGAGACTGCAGGAATGAGGAGATAAGGAGAGAGGTGAAGGTCAGGTTCAGATGACCTGGTGCATAACCGAGACACCACAACTCTGTGATGTCTCAGCTCTAGAGGGTAACGGACAATTCAGGCTGTCAGCGACTGCTGCCTCCTGGCATTCTCTGTGGTCAACGGCGAGAGGCTGTTGTGACACCGACATTAAGCACCTCCAAAGGATGATGTGAGGAAAAGCCTGGTGCGGCATTTAGCAAGGGCCAGGGTTTTGTCTAAGGCAGTGCTGAGGTAGGGTAGAATAAAGCTATTCCAGCAATGCATTTTGAACAGGAGGCTCAGAAGATGACTTAGTGGCATGCCACGAATTATCATTTATGACAAAGATAGGAGAGCAAAGCAGGGAGAAGGGACATCCAGCACTGCCTATGCGATTACTACCTCTTTCTCTGCATGTACTCTTTTCAAACACTGTTAGTTACATTTTCTGTGCCAGAACATGCAGGCGGACTTCCTCAGAATTTAGATATCTATGAGAGAGAAGTCGAGTATACTGTCAGAGCTGCAGACAACTAGGGAGACTGGGAGTGTTTGTTGATGAGAATCTCAACATGAGCCAGCAATGTGCGCTTGCAGTCCAGAAAGCCAACTGTATCCTGGGCTGCATCAAAAGAAACGTGACCAGCAGGTTGAGGGAGGGGATTCTGCCCTTCCACTCTCATGAGACCCCACCTGGAGTACTGCATCCAGCTCTGGGGTCTCCAATGTAAGAAGGACATGGAACTGTTGGAGTGAGTCCAGAGGAGAGCTATGAAGGTGATCAGAGGGCTGAAGCACCTCTCCTATGAAGACAGGCTGAGAGAGTTGGGGTTGTTCAGCCTGGAGAAGAGAAGGCTCTGAGGAGACCTTTTAGCAGCCTTCCAGTACCTGAAGGGGCCTACAGGAAAGCTGGAGAGGGACTGTTTACAAGGGCATGGACTGATAGGACAAAGGGTAATGGCTTTAAACTAAAAGAGGGTAAATTTAGATTAGATATAAGGAAGAAAATCTTCTCTATGAGGGTGGTGAGGCAGTGGAACAGGTTGCCCAGAGAGGCTGTGGCTGCCCCCTCCCTGGAAGTGTTCAAGGCCAGGCTGGATGAGGCTTTGGGCAACCTGGTCTAGTGGAGGGTGTCCCTGCCCATGGCAGGGGGGTCGGAACTAGATGATCTTCCAACCCAAACCATTCTACGATTCTGTGATTCTACGATTCATAGGCAAATGGCCCCATCAGTCATCAGGGACTGCTAAAGGTCCCTTCTAACTCAAACTATTCTATGATTCTATGAATTTATTTTTCAATAAGCCAAGCATGGGCCTCAAAGCTTGCAATCCATTGCTAAAGATATTATCAGTATTGTTAATTTTTCAATGTCTGCAAGCAGCATTAAGTAGGAAAAAGTCTCAACTAGTCCTAAATTCTCTTTCAAAGTTTTGCTTATTGAAAGCACTAGTCACGTTGTATTTCTGTGAGTGCTTGAAACCAATAAAGGTGAGTGCTGCTGTCAAGGAGGAGATTTCATCTTCCTCCCTCCTGGTCACCTGCTTCTGTCCTTATGATCACACAAGTGTTTGAGCAGTGAATCAGATCAGGGTTAAAAGTAAACCTGGGAGAAAGTGGTGAATTTTGGGAGATATAATCACCCTAGTGCAGGGCCAGCTTCCCCGGGTCAAATGCTTGTGGAGTGTGCGTGGCAGCCTCCACACTCTCCTGCCTGCCGGGAGGAGGGTCCTGTCACAAGCCCCTGAACCCTTAATCTTGTCGGACTAGAAACCACAGTGGCCCAATGAAATGAGAAAAGCAAATAAATTCACTATTACATTTCATCTTCCCTGTTGGAGGTGCATTACAAATTCTGATATGGCTGATGTTAGTAACATGGCTCTCCACACTGGTCTTTAGACATACACATGTAATACATTGTTTTCCAGGTAGGGTCTGTTATTTTTATTCTTACCTAACTTAAAAAAATAATAATCAGGAAATGTAATATAGTGATGTGGGGATTTCTGAAGATATGAGCAGTCAGTCATGAGTTTCAGCTAGATGATTCAGCTAGAGCTGAAGGCCATACCAGATGTCCCCGGAATGGCAATTTCCCTTGGATTTACAGTAAGATTTCACATCTTGTGTATTACTCAGTACCATGAGGTTTTAATGATCCTCAGGCAACTTATATGGAAGCAAATATTTTTAATACAGTTTTTCAATTATACAATTACATTATTGTATATCTGGAAGAATAGAATGTTTACTCTAGAATTTAACAAATTAGCAAGGACTACATGTTCTCTGTTTCTCAAGTGAGAAAGCCCAGCCAGCTGACTCCATTTTTAATTCACTTCTCATATGAAAAGAATGTGAGGATCTAAACACAATTCCTTCAGACTTTTGTTATTTCTACTAGTGTAGCCTTACATTTATTTTTATGTCAGTAGCTTGTAAGGCCATGGATTAAAATGCACTGGAGAACAATACTTTATTACTATGTTTTCTAGTTCTTGGTGTCTGGAACGGTACAATGTAAGCATTTGTAGCGAATTCCAAATTAGCTAGCTCTTGCTGACAAGGAATTCATGTTTCTTCATATGAAACTTCATTTATACACCAAGATCACAAGGAACTAAAACAACTGCATGTTTTCACTGAACTCCTCACCTGCCCTCTACCCAGGAATACATCCCCTGCAGGGCTATTTCTAAATTCCAAACCTCTGAGTAGCTGGAAGCAGATGGCCATTTTCTTAAATCAGCTTTGCAGAGAATCATTCCCTTCTTCTCCCAACAAACAGGGAATCTCCTCTCTTCCACTTCTGAGTTATCCTGGCCCAAAGCCAATGACAACTTCAAGCTGCTGTATTTTGAGACCAAGCAGAGCAAGGGACAAGTGCTGACATCCCGTGACAGCAATATAAGTGCCAAAAAATTCCAGCAGCTTTGCATGGACCAAGGTTTCTCCTATGGGGAAGATTCCCAGTGCTCTGCTTAGAGGAACAGCGCATACGCATATTAACGAGAAACTAGTCGATCAGTTGTGGGCTTGGGACATTTTTAAGCAAAGAAAACCTAGCTCAGATAGTTTTTAGAACTCATTTTAGAAAATGTATCATTTGTACTAATTTCTCTGTTCCCAGCATCTGTGTAAAGTTAGAGCAAGCTTTAAGAAGAAGTCATAATAAACAGTTCTCAAATCATTATATGTAAAACTCTGCCACCTTCTGAAATTATTTCTCTAATGTGTGAGAAGTGATTGTAGGAAGGAGCATTTGAATCAAGTCTCAGGGGTGAGAGCAAGGCCAGGGAATTCCAGGAGATTGCAGATGAGACTTTTTTAGAATTCATTTCCGGAACCAGAGTGCTCAGACCTGAAGGGGAGGTAAGTGAGAGACAGGCTGTGGTTTGGGTGTCTGATTCAAAAGCATAGCTACATGCTTTTGGATGGCTGTGAGGACACAGAAAGAATATCAAGTGGATATACTTTCTACTTGAAAGGATAGCAAAAATAAATGTCAGAGTCATTGGAACACAATAATTACCATGTGGATATGTCTTCGAGTCACGGTCCATCTAATCCAGATCCTGCATCAAGCAGTGGTTATTGCCAGAAACTTCAGCAGAAGATGCAAGAAGCTCTGCATTAGAGCGTGTGATGAAAAGCTGTTCTGCATGGAGATCTCAACATCTATCTGAAAAAGGCTTTCAACCTTAAAATAGGTGTCTCCCTGCTAACAGTGATTGCATCACCAAATGTTATACGTCCAGATATTCTTGTTGCCAACAGATCTTTGTAAAATTTACAGACAAAGGGATGATTCAATCAAATAACATGATTTTTGTATGACAGAACATTATTTTTTATGCAGTCACTGTTCTGCAACTGTATTTGTTGAAAGCATCCACTCTACAATGGCATCAAGGGTTGCATTGCAGACATGAAGGTGTGGAGCTGCTTCCTCTTCTGGTTTATTCTAACAACTGATCTTCTCTATTGCTAAAGGTCTGTGCTTCCTTCATGTGTCGAAGGTGCAAAGCTTCTGCTTCTAGCCAGTGGTTTCTGCTAAACCTTCCGCTGCTGGAGGAAGGAGCCTTCTGGTAGACAGCAGTACCTTCTTACGGTGGTTCTTCTCAAGCCACTTTGTCCCTTCTTACAAAGAAAATCAGTTGTGCTCTGCATTCTCTCACAGCAAAGGATTTTTCCAGCCCTTGCAATTGCCTTCTCTGTTTCCTGCCCACTTTTTAATTGTTTCCTGAAGAAGTGTGGGGACCAGTGCCAAATGTTATATTCTAGTATCTAGCTGAATGTGCAGGTGTTATCACCCTCTTAATTCTACTTGTTATATTTCTGCTTATTCACCCAAAGATCTTGACAGTTTTTCATAGCACATGTTCACAGCAGGAGCTCACATCATTGATTTGCTCTGACACCAGAAACTCTAATTACTCCTGCAGTTACTCCTTTTCAGCTGACGCCCAGACCACAGTTCTGTAGGCATGACCTGGATTCTGCGTTTACATCTAGGTGCATTACAACACATTTTGTTTGAATGGGCCCAGCTCATTTCATGATCCAAATCACTTCTTACTGTTGCCAGGTCCAGATACCCTCTCTGAGCCATGCTCTCCATGTGGTTAGTATCAGCCAGTTATGTGATGGTGGGGGTGAAGAGATGAAGTCTTGGGCTTTGCTTTGCACAGAGGCAAGTCAGGATTGTACTGAAAGACATCTCCAGGCAGAGCTGGTTTCAGCCTGGCTTTACTCCATTCATCACTTATCAAAAATGAATGAGTGGGAATGTGAGCACGTTGGGTTTATATGCGTAAAAGTGTTGGCAGCTTGCAGTCCACAAATCAAATATGCGGCTACCTAGCTGCTAAAATCTGTAACCACAATCCACGTGGAATGCAATGTGGATATGAAATTGCACCTGCAGTAACGAAGGTCAAACCAGAACTTCACTAATAAGGTGCTCCTTTTCTTTCAGCATGTCTGTACAAGAGGTTTTTGCAGATGTGGCACACAGTCTTGAAAGGCTTAAAGGTGGGAATTGTAGTCAGAGTCTATCTGTATTTTCCAGCCTTGTTTTGCACTGGAGCAACCTCACATCTACCAAGATTTTTCATCAACAGGGAAAGTTCCACTATATTGCTGTAAAATCCCTCTTGTACATCAGCTCAGAATGCATCTGCTGATGGATCTACACAAGAAGACTTATGATATTTACACTCTCACCCTCTGGGACTGCAGCAGTAATTTTGGAGAGACAGAGAGTTATATCAGCAGAAACTTCTAGCTTAGGAGTATGCAGTGGTGAGGGAACACAGTAAATAATCTTCTGTAGTCTTTCTGTAAATGACATTTAAAAATGCCTTTGGGGCAGGAGGGTGAAGACACAGAACATTTTTTCTATGCGTCTAAAACTCAGTAACTTCTAGTACTTCATTTTAAATAAAGATAGGTGAAATGCTGTTTTATGTGCAACAGAAGATATTCCAAGACTATGGGAGAGAAGTTCAAACCTTACAGTCATATGCATGGCACCCACACAAATATAGAGTATATATTCAACTGTTGCATGCTTATTTCTAATTTAATCCTTGTAATGTATTTAGCCATTGCTTTGAGTATGTTATGCTCCTTTATAATGTGTTTGCTTTTAAAAATACCAATTAGCAAAAGGTTAAGCAAAAAAATCAGGCCAAAGATCTGGAAGCTTGTGCCAAATATCTGTTTCTTTACAGTCAGAGGAGAAAGAAACCCTGAGACCTTACTCTTTTGCAATATGGATCCCACTGGAAATGCAGAGAGCCCCGGACAACATCCAGTCCCTCCTGAACATTTTCCTCCTACTTTTCAGGACAGAATAACTCTACAGGCATTTCCACCTATCAAGCATCTCTTTCCCTAACCTGCAAGTTACCTGTGGGTTGTTGTTGCCACAGCGTGCTCAGAATGCCTCTCCAGAGGGCTGGGGGCTTTGCCTCCTGCCTGAAGTCCTGCCTTGATGCTTATCTCCTGCCTGGAGTTAAAGGTGGGGCAGCTTAAAGCAGGCAGCTCAATGTTACGTAAGTTTTTTCAAGATGCTCCAAAAGCCATGTCCAGAAATACAGCCAACTTCAGCTGCTGAAGGGATCGCTACTTACTTGAATCTTGTGGTCAGACCAATTCCCCAAGCTAAGGCTTGGCCTGAGCAAGGTGACTATGCCAGGTACAGGAAGACTGTCCCATGTGCCAGGTGATGCAGTACTCTAGAGTAATGGAAAATTATTTTTCTCTGCTCTTGGGGAAGCTGAGTCCCTGCATGGAACAGAAGAGTCATGGGACCAAAAAGGGCCTCCTGCAACATGCAGCCAAGCGCCTGGGGCACCAAACCTCAGATGTACAAAGGCATCTCAAATGCAGCCCCAGAAAAAAGCCAAGTTCAGGCACCTCTTTGGTAAGTGGTGAAGAACCTCAGCAACCCCCAGCCAGAACACCGGAGGTGCCAGGGCTCCTTGTACAATCTGGCTCAGACACCCCCCATATGTGCCCCAAGAGTAAACATCCCTCTGGGTCTGTCCATTGACTGTAGACCAAATGTGGGTACTCTGCAAGAAGCCAGACCTCCTCCACCCAACACCTACACCACTCCATGGCTGCTGGACGGAGCCCCGCACTGAGCCCCTTGCTCCGACCGGCACCGGAGGCCCATTGCAGAGCGGAGATAGCCCTCCAGTTTGCTTTCTAACGCCTATTCATCTCTAGCTCAAAGGTAAGAAACACTTCATTAAGTTCACTAAGTTTTGCTCACATCACATTAAAGATTTCTGGGACTATTCAGTCTACTTATATATATATATATATATATATATATATATATGTATTTGTCTACAAAAGTATCTTAGCTTTCCTTTACAACACTTAGTGATTGTCTCCTATTAGCTTAATGGCCAAGATGTTGATGTTTATATTTGTGATAAATGGATACAATTTCAGTTTTTCTGCAGCCTTCTTACTTTAGCAGTAGCATTCAACATATACAATTACACAACATGCTCCTTTTTTATGTCTCTCTAAACAGAATTCTCTGCACTATATATACCAAGGTCTCTTTTCTCCATGTACTATGCAATAAAAAAAAAAAGGAAGAAATGTAGCTTATTTTTTCCCCACAGATGAAATCAGAGTGAGATAATATGAATAGCTGTGCAGCCTGCTTGCCTCGGAGGCAGCCATCAGCCCAGCAGTGCTGCCATGGACACGCACTGCTGCTCGTTTCCGCCGCAGCCCAGAGACACGTGCTGCACCACAGGGAGCACCGCAAAGGGCAGGTGGGACGAACTGGTGTGGGATGTAAAATATTCATCACACCCATTTGGTGTAAATGAACATGAACAGTGTGAATATGCATGCCTGCAGAAGGGAAACTGTAGTCACTGGGCTCTCCTCTACAGCTCCTGCAGAGCTGCGTACACACAACCATTGCTGTGTGTACCTCCGCACCTCCTGATGCATGTGGGTTTGCTTTGAGTGGTTGCCTGCCCTTGCTATTGCACTTAGGTGACGCACTGGCAGGACACTGCCCCATCTAGTCTTTCTCCAGGGGTGCCTGTCACTGGGACCCTTTTGGTGATCCCAGACCCTATGATGCTCCAGCCCTATCCCCTGTACGTTCCCTGAAAACACTTGTCTTCCCAAAGGATATCTGAGAGAGCAGAAGAGACTGCAGATGTGTGCTTGTGTGCATGCAGGTGTGTGTATCAGTGTGCAAGTACACAAACATGCAACTATCTTCCCATAGAAATCCTTGAATAAACTAGACATATGGTAGTCTCCAAGACTCAGTCACTTTGACGTCTCAGCTGTAATTGGGCTATTGCCTATTTAGATGCTAAGCACTCCAGGACTGGAACATCATCTTTATACCACCTGCAAAATGTCTAGCACTCTGTTTGGAGTGGAATAATAAAATAACCGTGGAATAATAAAAATGCTAATGTCCTAAATTCTAATGAGATTGTTATATAGAGGTCAAATATTAACTAAAAGGAATACATTAAGTCAGCCAAGTGCATTGTTTTTAACACACCTGATTCAATCCAGACAACATCTTTTTGTTCCTTGTTCTGTGTAATTCAATTAAACACCGCAAGCTAATGTTACTTAAACAGATTTTACTGCACTGGCAAATAAGAAGGTAAAAATTGATTTTTCAAGTAAGGCTAGCCTTTATGATTTGTGATGGCTAAAACCAAATCAAGGTAATTATACATCGAGCCTACTACTTCTGCAATTAAAAAGCTGGCGCATAGCTGGTTTGATGGACATTTAGCATTGCCAGATCTTTGTTATGGATAATAAATAATTCCTCTTAATAGGCTGCAGAAGCAGTAAGATCCCTTAAACACACTTAATTTCTACTGCACTGATCATTATTGCCATTATTATTATGATGCCTATATATGTCATTGTTGGGCATGTCTATATTAACGGCGCCATGCCGCTTTGCCCCGGAGGTAATGTAAAACCACCAAACAGAAGTATTACTGGCAGAGTTCTGAAAATACAGGCAGGGAGAAGGTAGGGGAGGCCGTGGGTGTGTATCCGAGGGCAGGAGAGCTGCTGGGATGCCATGACGGGCATCGCCGGGTGAGGCTGCAGGAACAGACTGAGCTATCAGGTGATGCCTGAGGTTGCCCACATGGGCGAGAGGGGGGACATGGACCTGCCAGAGGGATGTGTTACTGGAAAGTAACCACCAGAATGTAAATATGTCAAGTGATTCTGGTCACTGCTTCTTCTGGGTGGGCAACTTGGTATTCCCCCCCTCTCTAGGTTGATTGTGACCTCCCTTAGACTCCTGTTCAAAAATTTGCTCTTGAAATTACTTCTGAAGATTATCTGTGAATAGACCTCTCATTTTACAGCAACTTTATAGAGTGACATTTGGTCTCATCACGCACTAAAATGAAAGTGAAGTATTCTCAATATGTGTATTAAACAGGAGCTGTGCTGAAAGGTTTGTCTCTGAAGGGAAGCTCAGCTTTTTGACTCCCAGAGGACAGGATCCCTCCTACCTGGACAGGCCAGGGCTCATCCACCCTGCTGCTGAAAAGAGTTATGGATTCTTTATTTGCTCCGTCTTAGCGAAAGCTTTGTCCAGCCTCACCAAATTCCCTGAAAGGTATCTATAAAATTTCATTTGTTAGATATTTCTTTTCTCTCATGGAAGTAGAAAAATTATTCAATTTCTGGTGTGATTAACACTTTCATATATGAACCTTGCACCTACTGATCTGTAATGAATTGCAAAGTCTTTGGTACATCACATTACATTACATCCTAGAAATTTTGGCAGAGTACCTGTGGAGAGCAACCAATGAACCAATCAAGGAAAATAAATAAAAAATCAAACGATAGTTGATCTGAGGAAATTGTCTTTGCAGTATGCTGTACTGCACTGCTTAACATGTTTGTGGGCCCTGTATGAATCCTGTAGCTACCTTGCTGGTGTTGGAGCTGCCTGATATCAAGCACTTTGCAAGTGAGGTGCAGGCTTCTCTCCTTCAGCTGTCCAGGAAAGGCATTTTAGAAATACCTATTATTACAGCTCCTGTTCAGGCAATTTTCAAAATGAAAATTGTTAATACAGAGACAAGAAAGTTATTAATTCAGAGAAATATATGCCTACTTCCAGTCCCCGATCATTTCCATTTATCTAGTGAATAGACTCTGATGTTATAAATGGATTTAAAGCACTTAATAATTGCACAGTTACTCTGCCACAGGTCTAACCACTGCACATGCACAGCAGCCACGCAGGGTCTATGAAAGCACCGTTCAAGACTGTCTGTACCAAGAAGAGACACTCATGTTTAGAGCAAATGCTGCTGACACATTTCTGGCACAAAGTACTGATCCAAGAGCGTCCAGGTCTCTGGATGCTGGAATTGTTATTCACTATTGGATTTTTTTCTGATGAAACAAAGTTTCATGGGAAAATGCAGGCACCCTGAGTCCAAAGTATATCCTCTGGAACATTTTGGTATTGACAGAGTGAAGCTATGGCTCTCACAAACTCTGCCCAGATGCCTACTGGATTGCCTTGGATGGTCAGTGTGATGTTTTCAGGGTTTTCTGCTGAAAAATAACCCCAGTAAGCACAAGCACAACCCCTAGACAACTGATGGGGCCAGAACTGCATGGCTGTGGTGCTAAGACCAAGCAGGACAGAGATCCTCACGTTGTCCTCAGGCCTGGAGAAAGCAGTTATAGAACTCCCAAGCTCCCTGTTGTGGAAATAAAGGCCAAAGCTAACAAGAAGTTGAACAATGAACAGTTACTGTGACTCAGCAACTCACCTGAGAATGGCATGACCATTGTTTCTTGCAAAGAACAGGATTCTTAACTAAAACAAGATCCTCCAGTTTAAAGTGGAAAAAAAAATTACAAGTCTTAGAAAATGAAATATTGGCTAACTGTGAAAGAGGTATTTAAAATGCATGAGATTTAGAAGACATTTCTGACTCCTTGGTTGAACTTAAAGAACAGCGTGAAAACATTGTGAATTGGGTTTTGCTCTGTCCCTTGCATGAGTGAAGGCCACAATACCACTGGATCCTACTATTCATCATCGCTTTTCACACAGCTCCTAAGGCGATGCCAGATCCCTCAAGCCAACCACCCCGCTTGGAGGCTGCCATTGTCCTGACACTCATTCTGGTTTTTTCCTCTGAATGCGGTATAAAATCAAGGCTGTCAAAGTCAGTTGTTCACATGGAGATCAATAATGTAAACAAAAGGACAAAATAAATTCACCTTTACCTGATGCTTGACACACAGTCTAAATATATTTCTCTTCAAGGACAACATGTAAATAAAGAGATCTTTAATTTTTAATGGAAATTTAAACCTCTTGAAGAGGAGCATTAGAATGCCTGGGGCTATTTCTTTTTTATCTTGAAATTTGAAATATTTATGTTTAACTAACAAAATCCTTCTCCAACCAAGGCATACAAACATACTCTAATTGGTGGGTTGTTTCAAAACAAGGCCATACAACTACCCCAGCGCTTCCCAAAGAAGCATGTTCTTCCATCCCCCAAAACCCGCATTTGCACCATTTGTCACAGCGGTGTCTGTGAGAAAGCCACTGAGGACGGGGGGGAAGCCAAGAGGTTCCCTGCACGTTCCTCCTCCTGTCTCACAGGGACCGAAGCAGAGCAGACCACACTGTCTGGGAGTCCTGCACAGCACCTGCAGTAGTCTGAAGTTTGCTGCCACTTTGGCTGGTGAGAGATCCTTCTTGTCTGTCCTCAGCTGCAGCTGGCCCAGGACACTTGTATTCACTAGTGGAGAACTCTGTGTAGTGGTGGGATAGCAGCATTTTGTGTCTTACTTAGACCCATTTGAGTACAAGGACAGTGCTGGCCATTGGATGGTATTGCAACCTGTAGAGGAAAACACTGAAGGTGCAGCCAGGTGCAGAAATCAAAAGCAGTGACACATCTCCAGAGCTGCCCAGCATTAGTTACTGCTCCAAAAGGACAGATGGAGAGGTCGGGCAGGACCACTGGGCAGCTCTCCTCCATCCCGTGCCAGTGGCTCTGCGAAACAGCCCCATTTCAGCTGCAGCAGGTTCCTGCTCACTTGCCTCCCTGTCCCCTCGCTGCCTCCAGAGTCAGGGGGTTATTTCCGTCAGGGTTAGTCCAGCATTGCCACAAACCCACCTCCAAAGTGCTGGCAGCAGTGTGCCGTGGCCGGCCATGCCAGACAAAGCCAGGCAGCGCCTGCTCCACTGGCATAAATGTGTCCAGATAGGGCTTGTCCTCTGGCACTGCAAAGGAAACAGAAGCTATGGGGAGAGAATAAAAATCTCTACTGATATCTCATAAGTGGAGCACTCCTTTTTATTCCTTTTCCACTCTGCAGTCCCCAGCGGCCAATTACTGGGTGAAGATAATTAGCCCTTGATTAACGCCAGTTTTATATATGTGTGTGTATATATATATGTGGATTTTTTTCACTTGTTCTACTTTTAACTCCTACTCAACTGAAAACATGTACAATTAGCATGTTTGAGGCATCCCTTCTTGACACAGAAGGAAGAACCAACTTTTTCACTAAGCAATTAGTTCTTCGCCTACCGTTTTCCCAGCTATGTTCCCACGTGAATTTGCTCAAACATCAGCCCTTAAAACTCTCCTGCAGAGCCTTTGTGCCTGCTCTGCAGCCTCAGGATTTCAGGCAGGGGAGGAGTTTGCTGCTGCTCCCTTCCTGCCCCTCCGAATGCCATTGCTCCTGCTGCCCACTGCCTGCTTCCCACGGGGGTGATTTACTCACTCCCACTCCTTGCCCCACAGGACAGGGTCTGAGAAAACCATCATATTGTACGAGGTTGGCACAGCAAGTTTCTGCCTCCTCTTTTTATTGCTTTCCTGGTTCTTGTCCCTTCCCCAGCCATATGACCGTAGGGCACAAGTCCGGAGCAGGGAGACCCAGCCAGGCTCAGGAGAAGGGGGTGCCCCTCAGAGGTAGAGGTTATCTAATCGCCCATTTGCAGTGAGGAAGGAGCTTGTGCAAGTGAGTCCACATCGCAGAGGAAACCCTGCTGTGGGACCTGCGCTATGCAGGGGCACGCGTCTAAAATGTATGGAGTGGGAGACCACTACCCATCCCCACTCCCACCTCACACAGTGAGCCCTCAGTGGGGCATTTATTTCTGTTTTCTCGCAATAAGCAATATTCCCCATCACCATCACCACTTCAGCCAGCTCACACCTCCATGCCCCTTTGATGGGTGTATGACAGCATCCAAAACCCAGCAGCAGCACAGTGAAGGGGTGCAGTACCCAGGTGGATGGAGGTCCACTCCGTGGGGTGGATCCATCGTACAGCCGCAGCACAAGGTACAGCACAGCACCACCACTTAGCCCAGAGTGCAGGCATGTCAGTACTCACTTCTGAATTTGCTTATCTTCTTCATTCATTAGGTAGCCCAAGGCCTTGTTTATTACCCATGCTATCAGCTGCACTGATGGCAGTGCTGATTTTCCTTACAGGCTGATCTTTTGTCATCTCATCCTGATACCAGAGTGCATCACAAATACTAATTTTTCTTCCTCCACAGCGTCCTCATGTGACTGCAGTTCCCTGGTGGCCCATCTAACAGCTGGGCACCGAGGCACTGGGAGATTAAAATCATCCCTTAGATCCCGTGCTAGGTGAGAGGTGGGTTTTGCTGGTGGACCCCAAGGGCACAGTGTGGCAAGCGTCCGGCTCTGCAGTCACAGCAGCAGAGCACTGAGAGGTGCTGTGTGAGCGGAAAATGAGAGACACACTCTGGCACAGAGGTGGAGAGCTGGGATGAAATGATCTTCCTATAGGACCTGTGTAGCATCCTCATGCCCAGTTACCCCGAGGATGAGGAGGGGAAAGATGCTCAGCTCCTTTAAGGTTTCTATTCCTACAGCACCTTACCTTCTCACTGCCTGTCTTTTAGCATCTACAGCAAATTTGCAGGGGCTTGCAGAAGGCAATTTCCTTCAGTTCACAAACCCTGATCCACTCCTTGGCAGACTGACCATGTGTGAATGTTCTGCGGGTCCCATAGCAGCCGCGTTACAGAACCTTCGTCAGAATGCTTGCAAGGAAAGGAGCACCTCTTGAGTCTTACTGCTGTTTTATCATAACTAGTAGCCCCCAATACCAAATCTTGTGCATTTCTACTTAAAAAGCAGTTTAGAAAGCCCTAAATGATGACAAAGTTTCTTTCTAATTTTTTTCTCCTATGTAAACAAAGTGTTTTGTTTGTCTCGCAATGAAATGGTTTTTGATTCATATCAATGTCAGGGTTTGATGTGCCCAAAATGGATTTTTTTCTAGGATACAGAATGAAAAGATTGAGTTCTTCTGACTGCTCTGGTCTCCAGCACGAGCAAAGAAAAGACTGATCTTGCTCAATACAGGAAATCTAGCCAAGTTGTAATAATGAAGAGGGAGGAGTGGCAGTTTTCTAAGGACTATTCTTGGGCCAAATTCTGACATATTTTGCAAATGTTGGGAAAGTAGTACTCCTGAAAGCCACCACGAGGCACAAGCAGTAGATATATTTCTCCTAAACTCAGTCTCAGAGACAGTTGTTAAAATAAATCATTTTCAGGTCAGCCTGAGATAAGCACTTGAACTGTTAGTCCAAATTACTAATGGTTTGGAGGCAAAGGTGGGAAGTGCCCAACAACTTATAACTAGTGCAACCAATTTTGTCTCTAACACAAGAGGTCATTAGCATTTGGACAAGGTAGTTACATGACACTGGGCGGCTTATTGTCCATTCACAAGACAGAAACATTACTCTGAAGAATACACACAAGCACACACATATCTCAGTCATCTGAATGACAGAAAAGTTTTTTCTTGTCCATCCTAGATTTTGAAGGACACTGCTATGTGCATTTACTTGTCTGGAAGATGTGCATTGTATATGCACCCAAAAGTAACCTACACTCAGGCGTGGAGACAAACACACACACTGGTAACTGGTGACGTGTCTTTCCTAACGTTGGTAGACACAAAGTGCTGGGACACCATCAAGTACTGCAGTGCTGTCCCAACTCTTGTTCAGGGCATCTGTGTGTTTCCCCCATTCTCAGCTGATCTGATCACGCCCACGTGCTGGGACCTGTCCTGAGCAGTTTTCCCCCGTGACGAAGACCGCAGCATGAGGCTGTACTGCAAGTCTGGAAACCCTTCCAAGTCCAAGCAGAGTACGGGACAGACTACCCCAGTGTAACTCTTTCCCTTACCTGCTCCCACCCTTGGGGACTGCAGCCCAGAAAGGATCCCTTGCCCTCTCATGCACTGTAGATCTGGAGTCCTAATTTGAAATTTCAGAGGCAGAATTTGCTAACGGGACTCCACTTTTCAGCTGTTTGGGCATGCCAGACTGGCAGAAAGGCCCAGTTTCCAGGCCCTCAGTGCAGTTTGGCCACAACAGTTCTCAACACTAACACGTCTACTCTGAGTGTACTAGAGATATGAAAGTGGATTTTTTTTCTCCCTATTTATGTCCAGAAAGTCTCCAGCGTTTGTCACTTTGGGTTACTCTCCTTTAGATGGCACTGTTACCACTTCCAAGAGGGACTGCTGCTGGCCACTTTGCTGAACAAGGCTGAAACCTGGCCAGGACTGTCATTATTTCCCGGCTAACAAGCCAAACCAGGTCAGGAGTGACCCAAGGAGCTGTTCGTGATATTTGCTCTAAAATGTCTTCATGGTATCCTCTTCACAGTATCACTCCAGCTCCTGCCAGTCAGTTGTTCACTTCGGACTATCCCTTACAGCACAAGGGTTGTACTGACATGATGAACACGCAACATTAAGGACAAAATCTGCTCCTCTTCAGAATAAGTTTGAAGCAGTTCCCAGAGTCAATAGGAATCATGTGTGCATATCTGAGGGCCTTAACTAATGAATCTGCTAATTAAATAATAATTAGAAGCCATGCTGTCCATAGGCACTGCAATCATTGCTTTTCATAAGTAACTAAATGCTTATGTCTGAACCACTGCTTTAAATTCTTTGTCTACTGCCTCAGTCATCACCCTCTTTGATTGCCTAGGTGTTTTCCTAAGACAGCAAATCGGTTTAGCTGTCATTTAATGGGTCTGTATTAAGCACTGCTACATGTTGCGTGCTCCTTGAGGCCTATTAAATGAAACTTGCCTATTATGAGCATTTTCAACGGAGAAAGAGAGATGATTCCAGGACACAATTCAGCAGTGGTCTGAAACAGCCAGAAAACAAATCCAGCAAGCCCCAAAGAAAATGGTTTGTTAGAGCAAGTGCTTAAAGAAACTGCCGGTGTGGGCCAACACACTTTACCACATATTGTCACTCTCTCTCTTCAGCTAAATGTGTCTGTTGGTCCATCTGCACTGGTGCTTTCCCCAGTTTGGAGAGAGAACAGAAACAGTGTGAGCAAGGCAAGAGAGCCACAGGCACAGGGAGACTCCAACCTGTGTGCAAAGCCCTGGTCCTTGGATTGATTTAAGACTCAGTCCAGTCCTTGCAGTTTGAGAGCACATTTTCCAACATAATTCACCTCCAATTCAGAGAAAAATCTATGATTTGGGCATTATTTTGGTGCGGTGTAAGGAAAGGCATACTAAAATCAGGCTATGGGCGACTATCAACCCGAAGAGGCTCCCTAGCCCAAAGCAGGACTCGGCCGTCTGCTAAGCAGAGCAGAACTGCCAGTTGGACAAATCAACGCTAAACTCCTCTGCAATAAGGCCCCACCTTGTTCCTGAATGACTATTACTCCCTCGCCAAACTGTAGTTTTACCCAGAGCTCAACCATTTTGCCTGCAGACTTCTCAAAAACAAACACACACAATTATTGTTATTTATTGGGAAAAGTTTCTTTTTCCATGCTGCCCTAACACAAAGCCAGCCAATGCAATTTTGCTCAAGCTTTCACACAATAATGCCATCTCAGAAAATGTCTACAGATCGTATTTTCGAATGACACTCAAAAACTTCGAAGTCTGTATCTATGTTGCAAGACAACAAACTGCTCAATTATGCAATTGCTTGAGTAGTGCCAGATCATCCCACTACATGTAGGGTCTCAACTAAAGCATTGAATTTAAAAGTACAGCAGCCTCCAGGGAGGCCTCAGTCAAGACAGACAAGTACCTCAAGCAGAAATTCAGATCTTTGGTGCTGTAAATAGTCTTCTGGAAGTGCTCACCTGCTGCCATCCACTGAAAATGGAGCCTAAAGCAACCATATACCTACTGTAGGTACCAAATCTGAGCTGGGCTCACACTGACTGTGCAGCTCATCACCCAGGGAAGCAGGGGTGTCTTTGCCTGGGAGACATCCATGTTACATGGTTCCCAGCAGCGAGCAGAGAGACACAAGTGTCTGACACTGCACTGCACGGTGATGTACAGATATATGTACTCCAGGGTGACCAGGCAAGCCCAGAAGGCACTGACATTCAGGCTGAACACAGGTAAGCGAGTCCAGCAGTGGATCTGAAAAAAATCTGCATCTAATCCTGCTCAAACCTGAAGGTGCTATTCCACAGGTATATTATTTTTTATGTCCAAGCCCTCCGGGCACTCCGAGGAGTATTACTGAAAACCCCCAGGTGGCCTGATGGTGCAGAGGAGCTGGGAACACGAGGCAGAGCTATGCCCAGCCAGACTTGGAGAGGACTCTATTAAATAAAGTCCCCTGAGGTCTTCAGTGTAGGAGGCATTCTCAGGACAGATCCAATGTGCACCAACAGGATGAGAATCATCTCAAAGCTCAGCTGCAGCAGCTGTTCTCATTTAAAACATATCCAGAGGAGATGAAGGAGATATGCCCAAGCTTCCAGAATTCCTTCAGCAAATTGTGAATGAGGCATGAGATGAAAAATCTCTCCCCAGTGGACAACGTGTAGACAAAGCTGAGCAGACACTGCTTTGCCCTTTTTTGTTTCCCTCTGCTTTAATCAAGGACACTCTACAGTCAGGTCCAAAAAAAAAAAAAAGAAAAAAAAAAAAAAAAAAAAAAAGCTTTACAAATGCCCGTCAAGCCCAGAAATGTCAAGACTAAAGAAAAATAGAGGGGAAAAATCCCCTGGGAAGGTATTTAAAATATGTAGTACTTTTTAAAAATTCCCTGTTTTTTTTCAGTTCAGTGAAGCTCCCTCTGGCAAGATCAGCTCCTACTTAGGGAAAAGTGTGAACTATGGTATTTGTTCAAAGGTAACCTTTCCCATTAATATAAAAAATAACTGAATAAAGTATTTCAGAATTTGTAAAGACTGTTTGAATCTGTGTTTTGTTTTTTAGTTCTCTTTCTCCCATTTAATACTCAATGTTTACTCTTGTCTCTTCCAAAAGTAGACAAACAGGCAATCAAGGTTATTATCCAAACCTTCAGTCCTACCGCTGGTGATTGTCTGTCTGTTTTACAAAGTAGTTGGGACACCAGCTTAACCTGGGATGGTACAAAATACATGGGCATCAGGTGCACCAGGTCTGGACCTCGGAGCCCAGCTAGATTTCCCCGATCACTTAAAGGCTTTTGAAACCAGCAATATCTACAAGTCCTCCATGGTTACTGTGATTGTCTTTTAAAGTTTACTCATTTTGTCTCAGGTTTAGTGAGTAAATAAGCTTCTCTAATTATTTACAACATTTTCGTTATGTTCTCTATATCTACCGCATGTAAAGTCCTAAATGGTGAGATAACATTATTCTAACATCTTCAGGAATTGGCACCTCTGTAACAGGGACCACTCTGCCTGATCTGTGGTGAACAGGAAGAGTAGGTAAGTACTGTGAGAAAGCAAATCTTTTCCTTCATCCAACACCTTTGGTTTACTAAATGCATGGATTGTTTTTGCATATGTTCGCAAATATCAATATCTCAGTTACACTTCCCATTCGAGCTGTAGCAGTCAGGGACTGGGATTTCTAAGTTTCTGCATCTGCTTCAATCCTAAAAACACCCTGCAACCCCTCTGTGCTTGTGACAAATGCTTCACTCACAATTCTTTCTCTTCCAAGTTCCTGAACTTTGATTTTCAAATACATGACATCGAATTATAATTCCCTCCTCATAATAACTGTTGCAAAGAAATTATATACTTTGCTTCTAAGAACAAAGTTTCAACGATTGTGGAGTAAATTTTGGCAAGTGACTGGTGTAAAGGTAAAGTATCTTTCCAATGCTAAAAAGTACCCATTGCACTTACCTGCCTGAAAAAGTGCTGTGTTGTTATAGCAAAGACATCAAAGCCAAAGCTGGCCCTTTTAAGCTCATCTCGAATATTGCTTAATTGCCGAGACTGCTCATCACACTTTTCCTTCAGTCTCTGAACAAACTGCTTTTCAGCATCTCGACTCTCTCCTGGTTTGGAAGTGAATCCATTCTTTGGGGTGGTTGGCCTTTGCTTGGGATGTCCTGCAAAGGAGAGAAGAAAAGACCATCAGGGTCACTTACTTTATATGTATGGACATGACCTTATGTGTTTCTAAGGCCTTTGGGACTCAGCCCTATAAAAGCAAAAAAGGTCTGTAGCATTCACACAGAACTGTAATGACTTTCAAAAAAAGCAAGAGCATAGCGAAATATGTTTTTGCAGGGGCCAAAGGTCAAAGCTTTGTAACAGTCATCTCACCTCAGGCTCTGAGCCTGAAGGTCTGCTACGGGTTGAGGAGAGCTCTCCTAAGAGTGTCTTACTGAGAGCTGAGGTTGTTAGAGGAAGAATTCATCTCACCTACGTTAGACATTGACAAGAATAGAGGTCTGCATCTTGATGTTCACTCTCTTGAATGACAGTGAGAGAAATGGGCATCTCCAGGTTGAGATTCACCTTATCCTATTGTGGATGTGCAAAACAGATGGATGACATTTACATTCTATGCATGATTTCTTTGGCCACCTGAACCCCAAGCTTTGTGACTTGATAGAGGTGCCAAATTTACTTTGCCATGGCAGATTTTCTTTTGCCTCTAAATGGGACAAAGTGGGGCTGAAGCTGTCCTTCTCTGAATGCAAACACAGCATGGGTTGCTTGCTATTGGGATATCCCTATTTGTTTTTATCAGCAATACTGCCGTCTACCTTGGCAGTTCCCCTTGCTTTCTCCTTTATAACCCTTCTAAAGTTGCAGCACAAACCAGATATGTATAGAAATGCCACCAGGTCCCATGTAATGCTGAATGGCTGCTCTCTTTGCACTATCGGTCACATTAGAATCAGTATATGGTTTGCCTGCAGAAATGGGTCCAGATAGACTCTGGCTCCTCTGATGTGCTCCAAGTTGGCTTGAAGTAAGCCTGATCCTGTATAAAGATGTGGAACTACTAGTGTAGCTTCTGTTTAGCATATCAGCTCAAATACAGTGACATATTCACATGAATGGCACAAGAACAAAATCTTACTCATGATAAGCCACTTCAGGGAAGTGAGGCTTTTATCTTAAGTTTGTATCCTGCTTGAGTAAACTGTACATTTCTCTGGATATGCTCAGTTACGAGGATGAGGCAAGAAGGGCTAGCATTCTGGTAGTGTCAGGTTGCTCGAGCAGCTGCTTGGATAGTCTGTTTTGTCTTTATCTTCTTAACTTTCTGAGAAGTCTGCTCTGCAAACATTTATGGTCAGCTGGGCAACACCTTTGCACAGCTCACTGGTTCTTTTTCCTACCCTCAGTCTCTCCTCAGCTGATGCTTTGTAGCTCATTCCTGAATACTGGCCAGGAATCTCTGGTTCTCCTCCTCAGCTCCTCCCGCTAAACTCCAGCTTTTAGTCTAGGAGCTAGAGTCAGTAAGAAAGAGGGAGAAAATAGAGACAAACATCTTGTTCCCATGTGTTACTAGGGTTGGTGCACATTGGTCTGGATACAGATGAAAAATGAACATTTCTGTGTTAGCAGAAAGGGTTAGGTATGCAAGAATCTGAAAAAAAGGGTATCTTGTAGTTTTATAGTCTGATAGTACATAGTTCCTGAAAAACAATACAGAAACAATGTCTCCAATCAGTCCTCAGCAATGAATGGAATAGGAGACAGTCTTCTGCCATGGGCTCTACCTACCCCTTTCCTAAAAAAACAGGAGAATCCTTCCACAGAGAAGCATCTGATGGTATGAGTTTGAGCCAAGTTGTGAAGTACAGCATTATTCCAGAAGTAATATTGTCAGAAGTGCTTTAGATATTTTAGATCTTTAAGACTGCAGCCTAGATGTGCAAATGGGTCCTTAGGGCAATTTTACTAGATCAGGTGGGGAAGCAGTATGGCTTTGCCAGAGCAATACCTCAGGAGAGTATTCCTACTTTTTCAGATCTCCAACTTGTGTGGAGCCACTGGGAGCATATCTTCTGACTTGCTTGACTATGTTCTGGCTCCAGGCTAAGCTTACAGGGAGCCAGCTCCAGCAGAGATGCTCCCTCATGTCTCCAACTACCTCATGCTGCAACTGCGAAGAGCCATGAGTGCAAAACAGCCTTGAACCTCTTTGTGCCCGTGATTTGCATTTGCAAAGAGGAATACATGGCTTTGCAACATGTCAAGACTAACTTCATGATGTTGCAAGACCTTAATAATACAATATGGGATGTTAGAGATGACTTTCTGTCATTAAGAGAGTTCAGCCAGTGTAGCTATTGTCCTCTATCCATTTTCATGTCATTTAAAGCATTTTTGTGCAGGAAAGATATTCTCTTACAGATTCTTTCATTTGTCTAAAGGGGCTCTTAACTGGGCATTATGTATTAACACCAAATAAGAAATTCATAAAAGAAACAGACATAAATATCTGCCTTTTTAGTATAAAAAAATCAAGTTGTTTAGGCAGCATGGTGATGTTACAGCAGAAGGCATAGGGAGAAGTGTAGAGGACTGAAATCTGTCCAGTTTTAATTAAAACAGAAACCAATCAGGTTGTTTTGTCTTACATCTTTCTCGTTTTCCTGTTCACTGCAACATTTGAAATGCACATCTTTATGTTGTCCTTGTCTGTATTATAAGCTGACCTTGTAAATTAAACTGTGCTGTTCTCCTCAGGGATAAAACTGAATTTCTTGGTTCATTTGGGTCTGAAAAGCAGCTTACTAAGCTTATTCTACCATTGATGTCTCTTTTCTGTTGCACTGCACAAAACAGGGTATATATTAATGATGCTGGCCCTGATCCTGAATGTCCTTTTTGCTGATGGTGGGACCAGAGGGGCAGAGCCAGTGTACCCTGAAATCACTGAACCCTTTTGATCCACTTCAAAACTCCCAGGTCTTTTTTATCTACCTGAGTGTTTGAACTAAGGAGGCATACCAAGTATATTCTCGTAATTAACACAGTCCATGAGGATTTAGATGGAGAATGCAATTTATTTGCCTTTTAACTGTCCAATTTGTGACATTTTGGTAAGAAAAGTGAGGAAATTACTTTGAGAGGATTGATAACAAGCAGTCTGTAGAGTGACAGAGGTCAGAAATAGATGTCACTGTCCTGCAATGAGATGGAAGGAGAACACCTGCATCTATATACACCTGCTCCTATACACAGATTTCAGGAATGGTATTGCATCAGTAGATAAAATTGAGATCCCTACAAGACTGCATCTCAAAACTCCCTTCAAAGTCTTCAGGAGGACTGATCCAAATTCTAAAGATCATATTCAAGGTGGAAAAAAAAATTATATGACAGTTAAAACCCAGCACTGACTGAAAGGAACTGCATGTGAGGAGGCCAGTAACAGAGGGAAAACAACCTAGAAATGGTACTCAGAAATTTTAGAGCCTATTCCATGGTCACATGTAGCTGTGGTGGAGTTACCTGTGGGACACATGGTCTCCTATCACAAAGTGTAAATGCCACATGAGTGATCCTGATGGAGGAAAATCTGTGCTACTGCCCCTTAGCCACAGCTATACTCACTCATTGTCATGTTTAATGGCTGCTTTATTTTGTGAAATTGTTAAATAGGTGAAAAGATTGTTTGTCTTTATTGCTTTGTTATTGCTGTTGTTATTTCAAAGAATGCTAAAGGCCACTCTAAAAAAATAAATGAAGATGAGGTTTATTTTCTTATTTGACCCTTACAATGATAAACAATTCTAAGTTGCCATAATTTCAGACAACCAAGCTTAAGAAATCCTAAATCAGTCTGATGGAAAGAGGGAAGTTGCTCAACCTCTCATGAAAATGAAGAAACCTTTGAGGCCTCATGAATTGGATACGCCAAAAATTTAAGCCTTGAAAATCATTAAGTCACCCATGGAAATGCAGGCCTCCTTAAGACAATAAAAATGCACAGTACAAATACGCCTATGTTTCATTTTGCTTTCTAACTCTACTGAAAGCAAATCAGCTGTGCTGTAACATGCTGCTACAGCCACAGCCAGTGCTGGTGCTTAAACTGGACTCCCACCGTTATAAATGCTGGTGAGCTGCTGGTCTGGCACTTTCCAGAACAAATTTTTCTTTTGATCTACCTTGATGATCTCACCAGGTGAAAAATAGCCTGAAAATTATATGATTCAGAGGACAGTGTTAGGTTCATCTTTTTACCCTCGTATCTTAGTAAGGAGAAACATTCTGAGTGCTATTGGTGCCCAGGAAAATTAAATTTAACCTTCTGTCTTCTTGATTTTGTTGGTTGGGAAGGAGAAGAACAGCGACTGAGTTTAGTGAACGTGAAGAGACTCTTGATGCAATTATAGGAGCCAAAGAGCTGTTCTAAATGTTTTACACTTTACCATCAAATGAAGAAACATGGGGTTCTACTCTCATAATTATAACTCAAATATCATATAGCTGTAGAGATGACAATTAAATTATTTAAGTAGAGTCTGAAAAATGAGGTAACAGAACAGAAGATAAACTGCAAGCACAATGAAATCAATGGGACCATGCCCACTCATTTCAGAAGCATTTCGATCAGCCAAAGGCCAGCCTTACAAAAGCCTTTAGGTACTTTATGCATTTATTAATGTACACTTAGTAGACATAAATAGAAATAAGTACTCTTCATTTTAGTAAATAAACAAAGGTATTCTTTAGAAAGGCTAAAACCTTATGTTTGTGCCCAATATTGACAATGCCCCAATAGCACTCTGAAGGTTATTTCTATGGATAAACCCTTTTCCAATTATGCGTAGAAATAACCCAGGAAATTTAGTGCCTCTGCATAACAGTAAGAGTAGATTCCGAATAATATACTATTGCTCCAGGTAATTGTCTGAGGTGTCTTTTATTTCACTATATCTATCTGTTCTCTTTTTATATAAGAAAATTATAATGATAAAAAAAAATGTTCCTGTGCCCTTAAACATGTAATAGCAACAATTCTTTGTTTCGAAAGAGAGATGATTGCACGGCTCTAACAAAGAAAACATAAGTCTATTCAGCTCATGCATGGGTATGATAAAGCCTGCTGTACTCACTGCCAGCTTAATGAAGCTTGGATGCAATCAATCTTCACTTAACAATAGTAGGTCTCAGATTTTACTGTGTTAACAAGAGATGCAGATTCAATAAGTTTAAATATTCCCTGAAACAGTGCTTTTGGGTTCATAAATACCTGGTGAATGGAGCTTGGTGGCTGTTACCGCTGATCTCTTAGGGGATGAGACAGCTGGTCTGTTAGCATCCTGATCTTTTTGTACTTCTTTCTTCAGACCTGTTTTAGGAAAAAAAACAAACAAACAACAAAACCTTAGAAGGAAACCTGTTTTATAATTTTGTTTACAATTGTGCAATCACTAAGTTACATACCAGAATGGCAAAATCTAAGTATTTCACCAATACACATCCTGGGCTTCGCATAGAATGATGCTGCACAGTACTTTTGTTTTGGATGCCAACCTGCCACTTCTGCAAGCATGACTGTGTGCAGGTGGCTGAGCTGACACGCACAGCACTAAAGAAGGTCAGAAGAAGGCCTTACACACTATCTTGGTCTCCAGCCATCTAAACAGTGACAAATGCCATTAAGGCACAAACAGCTACACAGGTAGCCCACCCTATCTCTTCTGAGCTCTGTGTTCTCTTTCTTTACCTTGCTGTGCATCCTCAGCCAAAGATCCTCTGGGCTTGAGGAGAAGCTAAGTAGGACTGCGCAAAACTGACTTAAGTTACCTACAGGGCCCTGCTCTATCAACTTTTTCTCCAGGTTAGGAAACTGTCTTTTCTGGTGACCAGCTTTCCCAAGAGGGTCCCATACAAGCAAGAGACAGGCTTCTGCAGAACCAGAAGCAGGCAGGGTGCATCAAGGCTATGCTGAATGTGGCACCTCAGACAGGAGAGTGGGTCTCTGTGGGTGCAATAAGTCAAGCAGGGCCAGAGACGTGCAGCACATTCAGTGCACAAACCCATAGCACACTGTGCCATTGCAGGACACAACAGAGTCATACAGCCTTGCTGTCCACAAGGCTGAACCAACACCTGGTTCATGCTCATCTACAACCCAGGCATGTGCCAGGCTGCCTGCCCTGCCTCCTCTCCTCTCTGTGTTTGTAGCTCTCCAGATTACTCCTGACCTCTGCATTTATCCTTTTTTGTGCAGCCACTAATTCTTCCCACTGACGGCATGATACCCCAGAGCTCTTGAGTTAGGATCTCCAGAAACTTTGTGCTAGCCTTCCCTTTTCCTTTAATTTTGCAATGGGAGGCAACTAAGTGTCTGTTGTTATTCCTCCCACCACCGTAGCTCTCTGATTAGGGGCTGTCAGTTGTCCAAGCTCTGCAATCACTGACTGCCTCTTGTCCCAAGGAGATACAACTTCATCTGAAAGCCAGAGCGGCCACCCAAGCTCAGGTCACCCCTCCTGCCCACCCGCAACTCCCATTAAAATAGCTGTGGGGACCATGCTGAGTGCAGTAACATGAAAGCCCTGCCCTGCTGGTTTGCCCATGGTGTGACAGTCACAGCCAAAGCATTTCATGCAGAAAAAACTCAACAAGGAAATAAGAAGGAAGAGCAAGAAAAAGCAAATCCCTGAGACATTAACCTATTTTCCTGTTTGCTTTCCTTTTTTTACTGTTATGATTTGTTGGGGGTTGCATTTTAGCCTGCAGGACTGTGTCACAGAGATTGAAGGCAAACCACTTCTCACAAAGGAAAAAACAATGTTTGTCTTATGACTTTCACTTCTTTCATGAGTACATTCCCAGATGTCTTGCAGGAAAATGTCCCACAGAATCTGGAGAATCTGAACCAGGAAAACAAAACCATATTTTCTTGGTGGTGCTTAAAGACAGTGGCAACCCAAAAGCTGACGTTATCTTCCATTTTGCTTAATGCAAATGTGATCTGGCTATTTCAACAGTGGAGAAAAGTGATAATTTTATATGGGAATCATAATCTTGAGGGATACTTCCTGGATAACTAGTTTTATGCCCTCTCAAAAGCCACAGGTAATTACAGTTGCAATATCAGGCTTATTTTTGATGCATCATTCACTCTTCCACTTCTGTCTGCATCAGGACTTGCAAGCAGCAAGCTGCGGATGCAGCATTTGCCACCCACCAGAAAATAAGCTTCATATTTTCTAGCACCATCTCTCAGCATTTGCTTGCAGAGTGCTTCTGCGAAGAGCACATGCACACACACACAAGCCCTGTGTCCAGCTTTTTGTGGGAGGATGGCACAGAAGGTCTAACATCCTCTTTGACTCCATCCCACTGTCCTGGACTTCAGGAGAGCAGACTTTGGTCTCTTCAGGGATCTGCTTGGTAGAGTGCCATGGGACAAAGCCCGGGAAGAAAGAGGGGCCCAAGAAAGCTGGTTAGTATTCAAGGATCACCTCCTCCAAGCTCAGGAGCAATGCATCCCGACAAAGAGGAAGTCAGGCAAAAATGCCAGGAGGCTTGCATGGATGAACAAGAAGCTCCTGGACAAACTCCAACACAAAAAGGAAGCCTACAGAGGGTGGAAGCAAGGGCAGGTAGCCTGGGAGGAATACAGAGAAATTGTCTGAGCAGCCAGGGATCAGGTTAGGAAAACTAAAGCCCTGATAGAATTAAATCTGGCCAGGAACACCAAGGGCAATGAGAAAAACTTCTATTGGTACCACAGTGATAAAAGGAAGACTAGGGAAAATGTGGGCCCTCTTCAGAAGGAAACAGGAGACCTGGTTATGCAGGATATTCAGAAGGCTGAGGTACTCAATGACTTTATGCCTCAGTCTTCACCAGCAAGGGCTCTAGCCACACTGCCCAAGTCGCAGAAGGCAAA
>VXBL01008184.1:224756-237805 GCA_013400195.1 Aramus guarauna
GGTAGCCTTCTACAATGGGGTTACAGTGTTGGTGGATAAGGGCAGTGCAACTGATGTCATCTACCTGGACTTTTGCAAAGCATTTGACACTATCTGGCACAACATTCTTGTCTCTAAATTGGAGAGATGTGAATCTGATGGATGGACCACTTCATGGATGAGGAATTAAAAGGCTGGTCACACTCAAAGAAAGAGTTGAGGTCAATGGTTCAATGTCCAAGTGGAGAACAGTGATGAGAGGCATTCCTCAGCGGTTGATACTGGGACCGGCACTGTTTAACATCCTTGTCAGCAACATGGACAGTGGGATTGAGTGCACCCTCAGCACTCTACAGCCCTCTACTCTGCTCTTGTGAGACCCCACCTAGAGTACTGTGTTCAGCTCTGGAGCCTCCAACATAAGAAGGACATGGAGCTGTTGGAGTGAGTCCAGAGGAGAGCCACGCAAATCGTCAGAGGGCTGGAGCACCTCTCCTGTGAAGACAGGCTGAGAGAGTGGAGCTTGTTCAGCCTGGAGAAGGTTCTGGCGAGACGTTATAGCAGCCTTTCAGCACCTAAAGGCAGCCTACAGGAAAGCTGGAGAGGGATTGTTTACAAGGGCATGGAGTGATAGGACAAGGGGTTAATGGCTTTAACCCGAAGGAGGGTAGATTTAGATTAGGTATAAGGAGGAAATTCTTCTTTATGAGGGTGGTGAGGCACTGGAACAGGCTGCCCAGAGAAGTTGTGGCTGCCCCCTCCCTGGAAGTGTTTGAGGCCAGGTTGGATGGGGCTTTGGGCAACCTGGTCTAGTGGAGGGGGTCCCTGCCCATAGATGATCTCTGAGGTCCCTTCCAACCCAAACCATTCTATGATTCTATGATTCTATGATTCTATGATTCTATGATTCTATGATTCTATGATTCTATGATTCTATGATTCTATGATTCTATGTTTCTATGATTCATAGGCAATTTGCCCCATCAGTCATCAGGGGCTGGTAAAGACTGAACTCTTTTCATACCTTTACTTTGGTCCATCTCTATTTTCTCTGCTGTTTATAAATACGACATCTTGAGGCTACAATTCTCATTTGTAATTAATGCTTTTCACAGTAAAGTGTCTGAAGATACAAATTTCCTGTGTCTGCCACCTACTATGCTGTACTTTACTACAGAGCAGGACATAAAATAAGTTTATGGTGCCATTTCATTACTAAGGACCAAGCAAAAGCAACCTGAGATGGGAGCTGTGAGACAAAACCAAAGCTTGTTTTATAAGGTATAGTTTATATGGTTACAGATTCAAGCATTACTTTTTCATGGGAATGAGGCCTTGTTTTTTCTGTGCTTTTCAAAATTACAATATGATGCACAAACGGGCCATATACCAAGCTCTTCAGTAAATTTCGCTATGGCAAATGTCATACACAGACAATGGTAGGGAAAGGGTTTTTTTCCCTTATGCTTTCAGTAGTAACAAGGGGCATATAAATACTTAACTACTTTTGATTTTGAGACATGTTCAATGATGAACACCTGGAGAATTAGTTCAGCCTCTTAACCTTAAGCACAAAGCGAGGAACAATTCCCCAATTAGAGCTCAGCTGAAAGGAAACAGAGCGAAGAAGCAAAGCAGCCCAGGGAGCACCGCCGTTCCACAGAGGGCACGGTGAGGTCTGCGGAGAGCAATAAGTCACGCGTGGGTGCGGACGGCGGTGCTGCATGGGAAAGGGTGGCCCCGGAAGGTGGGAGATCAGCACAGAGAGCCTGAAGCAGGTTGCAAGCAAAGGTGCAAAGAGATATCTTGGGAAGGACAGAAGGGTAGATTAATAACCAGGGGTGAAACAAGGATAACCACCCTCCTTCAGTTTACAAGATTAGGAGAGCTCCTGAGGTCTGGTAGGGTGGCAATACAGCAACCAGGGAAGTGAGGAGGGGTTGTGCAGCGAGGGAAGAGCCAGTGCACAACGCAGCTCTGCCGGGAAGGGGCCGAGGAGAGGAGCATGTGGAGCTAGTGATTATTTGGCTTCTCCTTCATAAGCAGAAAGGTTTTGGTGGCCACTCTGTGGCTCTCCTCAGCAGGAAGGGATTTAGGAATCATGCAGCAGGCAAAAGAAAGGACAGTCCTCGGGAGCAAACCACTGTCATTTTGCTAAGCTCATCACCCACCGTGAAATCTCAGGGGAAGAGCCATCCCTGGTATCAGACCTCAAATAAGAGCTTGTGCTGAATGTTTTTCTTAAAATGGGGTTTGTTCTTTCTCTTCTCTTTTGAAACAACAGCTTTTAGTTGGTTACAAGAGAAACATTCAGAAATCATGTTGATTTCAAGAGAAGTTTCCACAGGGAAAATTAATTTCTAAATGACAAGAGTTTGGGCTCCGAATTTGTCACTTCACAGAAATCTGGATTTTCAGGTTTAAAAATATCTGTAGGAGAGTGTTGGCGTGATGATCATCAGCATAATGCTGTACCACAGGGTATTGTGCAGCAGCAGCAGGTTATACAATTTGATCTTTTCTACCTCAGAGTGTACTAGAGGTAACTCAAAGGTTATAATGTACATAAAAATTTTGATGCTGCACTGCAACTCAGTAAACAAGACAAATATTTCAGTCATTATTATGGGCTTGAACACATGTAAAACGTCAAATACTTTGTCACATATTGTGAAATGTCAAAAAGTGTTTTGCATAATATCATAAAATAATAAAAATATGTAAAATACAATTATAAAAGGAAATTAAGTGCCACACGTATATTTCTGGAACCTGAAAACTGTTTTAATTTTGTTCTAAATTTATCTTTTTAAAAGTATATTAAATCCTACCTGGAACAAAATTTACTTCAAACTCTTAGTATTATTGCCCACAGGCTGGAAATACGGAACTCCAATTAGCTCTGTGCTAAATGCCCATACATTAGCTTTATTCCTGCTGGCTGCATCATCAAGGCTTTTAGCACAGAGACTCTCAGCGAAAGGCTCCTGGTAGAACAGGAACCACCACTAACTTCCAGGCTCCCAGGAACAGCTTCCAAGGCCCTGCCAACCCCCTCCACTATGGGAGCTCACGGAGCGAGAAGTTATCTTTCCAGTAGCCAGAAATCAAAGCCACACACTACTAATTTTTATCATAGAATCACAGAATGGTTTGGGTTGGAAGAGACCTCAAAGATCATCTAGTTCCAACCCCCCTGCCATGGGCAGGGACACCCTCCACTAGACCAGGTTGCCCAAAGCCCCATCCAAACTGGCCTTGAACACTTCCAGGGAGGGGGTATGAATGATATGAATTTACATTCCATTTAAGGTTACAAATCTCCCAATGTTTCCTCTTTTAAAAGCTATACTTATATAGAAATGGATATTTCAGGACATAAGATAACTGTGAGAATAAATACTTGCTCGTGTTTTCTACTGGTGTGGTTACAGCATTTGCTTTTGAAAAATGCATCCAAATGCACAGTTCTGTAAAGGTATTTACGTTTCCTAATTAACATACACAGCTTGCTTGAAACCAAACAGAAGGAGCAAAGGCAAAATCTTTAGAAATACATGGCAAAACACTCCAGACTTGTTAAATCGTTCAGCAATCACTTGGAAAAACAGCAGACACTTCTCCATTCTCCCATTTACTGAATGCTGGCTTAGGAACCAGAGCTAAATACACCTTATCTGAGACATCTTCTCAAAAGCTGCTGCAGAATCAGCGCTTGTATTTGCCTGTACCTTTCTGAGTCTTTAAAAGCCAGTACAGCAGGACAGGCTTCAATTTGCTTTCACATTTCAGACTGAAAACATGCTAACAAATTGCACATTGAGTATTTATTCCAAAACAAATCATAACATGCTGTAGACATCATTAACAATTCAATGGGACTGGCTGCATTCAGTTGGATTCCAGCTGTTCTCAGGCATATTTTATAAGTTAACTAATGCGGTCTGCAAGTTTGCAAAACGCCACAGAAGTGTTTTCAGTCACTCACAGACACAGAGATCCACTTGGAGCTTTCTTCTGCCTTTCCCCCTGATACCCATGATTAGTCGTGTCCTTGGTGAGTAATGGCACATCCATGCATGCAATGTTTGAGACAAAATGAGCAAACCTGGAAGTATGATGGGTTCTGTAGAATAAGAGCAGTCTGATTCTCTCTAGAGACTCTACTTCCTGTGATGTATGAGACACCGAAAGTCTGTGAATAAATAAGTAGATGTAGAAGAAAGACTATGTATTTGTTGAAGTAGAAACTGCTAATGCTTGTGCTTGTCCCTTTGTGTTTATTTCAAATTTAAAGTCAATCTGATAAAAAAAAAAAGGACAAGAACCATTTCATTGACTTGTCTGAAAGTGATTGTTTTCTTTTATAATAACAAGAAAAGTCTCTTTATCTGGTATTAAAAAAAAAAAAAAAAGGAAAAAATAAACCTGACAAAACAAACCATTCTTTGGAATGAATAGAAAATCTCAGGGCAACTCGGAACATCCAATGTTAGTTGCAGAGTTAAAACAACTACGTGTCTTCCTGTCCTTTTACATGAATCCCACGGCATTTGATTGTCGCTTCCTCACAGAGTTGAGCTATGGCATGTTTCAGAGTCATTCCCAGAAAAGGGGTTGGAAAACTTGCAGTTGAACATCTCACTTTCACCTGCAGCAGTGCTGCACACCCCTATGTTCAGTACAGGAACAACGTGAATGTAACCAACCACATATTCACTATTCAGCTCTTAATGGAAAGTGTTTGCAAAGGGGAACAAAGCCGCAGCAGATTCTTCTCCTTCCATCCCTGCAAGTGCACTGGCGTTCACTTTTTCCCCCTCAGTGGACCTTAGCTCATCCCTCTTTCTCCCGCTGAGGTTGTGTTGCCTGTATTTTGCAGAAGCTGATTAAAAGAAACACATTTTACACTGCAAGCTTGCTACTGAGAGCTGTGGTAACACTAGCCTCCTATTTTTCATCTTGACTGATTGTATTTAACAGCCTGCCCTGTTACATATGATTTACTGGTACTTGTAAAAGCATAGGAATTGACTGGGTTAGTTTTTTGAACAATGCTTTTGATAGTCTTGAATTTAATGGGCCAAGTAGAAACAAGCTGCTCAAATGAATACCTTATTGCTACTGTCATTACACAGAAATGATGAGATTTCTTATGGGGAATAACAGTCACTTATTTGTGAGATAAACATTAAATAAGAATAATAACCAAGGTGAAATATGTGTGCTGTAACACATACCACCAAATCCTTCAGCTCTCTAATTTCATAGATCGTTGGGTGACAAGTCCAGCCTGGTGGACAGAGCTGGGATCTGGAACAAGAAGCAACCTGACACTCAGGAGTTTGGATCAGGACTGTAGGCACAAACAAGAGAGCCCAGAGCTGCATCAGTATCCTGAAAGTGAACCCAAGTTTCAAAACACAGCAGAGTTTAGAGTTACCGAGCTGAATTTGCTGTGGGTTTCTATGTTCTGAGAGAAGGATGTGGCTGAGCAAGACCAGAAAGGTACGAGATGATAGAGGATGCTGTGTTACATGACTAGAATAAAAACTATGCAGAGCTGGTCAGATATAAACCACTTCTCAAATTCTTACACAGAATGATTGAGCGTACATTCTTTTTTTTTCCTGAATTGCATGCAAGTCCTGTTGCCTGTATGGTAGCCATGCACTCAGGTCCCCAAGGCAGTCTTACCCCTTAGCTAGACTTTTCTGCTCAGGAGTCGGTCCTCCTGAACGTGCAGAAGAGGCCACAGCACTCCAAAACAACACGTTGGTTGCTGTGCCTATGGCAGCACTTTCATTCACCTGTGGGCCCAAGATGTTCGTAGCACACAGAATTGCACAATAAGCTTTGTCAGAAGGACCTCGGAAGTTCTCTGGTCCAGCCTCCTGCCCAGAGTGGGTCACATATGAGCAGGTTGCACAGGTCTTTGTCCAGCTAAGTTATAGGTGTCTCTAATGACAGAGGATTCACCACCTCTCTAGACAATCTGCTCTAGTGTTTGACCACCTTCACAGCTGATAAAACAATGACCACCTTCACAGGTTGTCAAGCAATGAGAATTTCCTGTGTTCCAACTTCTGTTTGGTGTCTCTTGCCCTCTCACTGTGCACCTCTGAGTAGTGTCTGGCTTTGCTCTCTCTATATCTTTCCATTAGATAACTGAAGACTGTGATAAGATCTCCCTTTGCCTTCTCTGAACAACCCCAGCTCTCCCAGCCTGTCCTGTCACATTGCCCCAGTCCCCTGACCGTCTCAGTGGCCTTCTGCTGCTCTCATTCCAGTATGCCACACTGTTCTTGTCCTGGGATTCCCAAAACTGGACACAGATGTGAGTGGCCACACAAGTGCTGAATAAAGCGGTAGGACCACTGATGCTGCTGGCCATGCTCTTGCTAATGTAGCACAGTATCCAGCTAGTCTTTTCTGCTGCAAGGACACATTGTAGTCTCAGGTTCAATTTGCTGTCTAGCAGGATCCCTAACCAGGGCCTTTTGGCAGAGCTGCTTCCCAGCCGGATGACCCAGCCTCTCCTGTTGCATGGCATTATTCCTCCAAGGGGCAAGACTTTGCATTTGCCTTTTTGAACTTCATGAGGTTCCTGCAGGCCCATTTATCCAGCCTGGTGAGGTCCCTCTGAACTGCAGCGCTGCCCTCCAGCATATTGACCAATTTCCCCTAATTTGCTGTCATCTGTGAGCTTGCTGAGGGAGCGCTCTATCCCACTTCTCAAGTGTTTAATGAAGATGGTAAGCAGTATTTGCTCAGTATCAATCCCTAATGGGTGCCAAAGTCTGCCAGGTGGACTTTGTACCTCGGATCACAACACACTGAGCCTGATGGTCTAACCAGTTTTCCACACACCTCATTGTCCATCCCAGGTCTGCAGCGAGCTGAGATACTCTAGGATTTTTCCCCAGAGAGTCACAGAAGAACCTGGCTATGAGAAAGGAACTGCAGGAAAAAGTTTCAGGCCACACTCATGCTGTTGAGTAGCTACCAGCATGATTTCATATGGAAAATCCATCGTTACCAGGCTCAACCTGTGTGAACCCCCTCCAGAACTGAAAGCCTTGAGCAGATGAAACCAACGTTCCTGGCCAGGAAATAACCTAGGTCTAAAGCAGTTTAATTATAATCAACTGATTGCAGCGCTGGGTGACTGCACCATACTGCTTCTGGACCTCAGCAGGTATGCCTGCATGGTGCCGTACTTTGTGACCCTCCGGACCTGTCAGCACCAGCTCAGGAACTGCTGCCCGTCTAAACCCCCTTTCCATTGCACACCACAGACACACTCTTCTTGGATTACTGACTGCTGTGGTGTGTTAAGCTGAGGGGGTTTTGTGCATCCTGAAGGGCTTCACCAGGTACACCACTAACTGCACTGTGTCAAACTGACAAGTTTTGCCCAAATTATGAGAGAATTAGATCTTGGTTTGATTTAGGATCTAAGTGGTCCCATGGTGAACATTAATCTAAGGAGTTTGTTAAACCAGTTCCTTGTGAGCGAGGGAAGTTGTTAATCTGCTGTCTCTGAACATTGCCTTCTGCAGATATTCTCACATTTTCAGAGCAATTTAAAACAGAAAATTCAGTATATGTGTGCCTCAAAGATTATATGTTTTTGTATCAACATCTGTGGAAAGAGGAAGCTTATATGCCTTTTCAGAGGTGGATCCCAGCTGCAAAGTTCCCTAGTTAGGTTACCACTGTATTTCTCAAAGCAGCTAATATGTTTAAGTGAAATTAAAGGACCTGTCTCACTTTTTCTAGTCAGCTATGCTTTTTTTTTTCACTTTCTATATGTTGACAGACATGTAAATATGAAAGGGGTCTACTAACACACAAACAAGGGCTATGCAACACACTGAAGCCTGATTAAGTGCACTCTTTTCGTAGACTTGTCAAAAATCAATCAGTTCATGTCTTCAAAACAATTTGCATGACAGTGATCTTCCACTGCAGTTGTCCCATGCCAGAATTTTTTTGATCATCTGAATCACTGCACAGCAGCAGCTATAGGAGTTTAATTAATTTTCATTATTTACACGTGTTTAATACCCTGTAGTTCAATTTATTTGACAAGCACTTTCAGTGAAATATCAGGAGTATAATGTATAATCTCTCTTGAGCAGTCATCTTTCTTTTTTTTAAATGAGACTTTACAGCACTGGTGGTCTTCTCAGGTAACATATAACACATGAAAGCTTTCCTGTAATTTTTGTTGGTTATTTTCCACTCATAAATATAGGCAGATATGCTACTTCATGAATTAATTTATTATTCATACATAGTTAAAATTATGTACATCTCTGAAATACAAATGTAATTCTTACATCACCTGGTACTGCACTGTTTCAGAAAAATTATTTATATTTAACTGACTGCCATCCTCTTTGTGAAATACTTTCTCACTCTTTCACTTTCATAAAATATGCTGTATACAATACATGTAGTGTCTGCATTTTAGCTGTAACAGTGGAGTGCTCTAAGTACTTTAGTAACTGCAATGTCTTGCCTAGGAGGTTGGACAGCTGCAGTATGTGTTTATAAACACATATGCAACACCAAGCCCTAAAGCAATTACTACTAGGTGATTACTAGGAGTATTATACATAGAGTATCTATCATATCATTCTCCAAATACGCAGAACCTATAGAAGGAATCACTGTGGTTTCCCTACTTTTCAAAAGCTTTAGTCTATGGCTGATTTCAGTAGCGCTGCTCATGGGACAGCCTGGTCTTCTGACTTTGACTGAACAAGGCTGGTGACTTCTTCCTCAAATGCAAAATTCACCTCTCAGGTCATGTTATTGATTCACTTTTTCTCAAGGGAAAATATGGGTCACTTTGAAGATGGTGTTGGTTTGTTTTGTAAGTCCTTTCTGCTGGACACAAGGACTTGCCCCCATCCACAAGGAGAGGTATATGGTGGGAAGATACGTGTCTCACTCCGAGCTAAAAACTTTCATCCATGGCAGAGACCATCCCTCTGTCTTTGGTCACAGCCTCTGTGGAGTGTCTTGTCTCCTGCCACAGAGGAAAAAAGGAACAGGAGATTGTGGTGGTTTATTTCTTCCAACCATGACTCCACCATGGAACTGGGCTGCTGCCAGTTCAGCTATGGAGAAACTGGGCTGAGATGGAGGATAAATACGTGCCCCACCAATCATCCCTTTGCAGATGCTGTGCTCGTGATCCAGCTGCAAATAAGAGGTAAGCAACAAGCAGGCTCACAAGGCTGAGGCTGTCCTTCTCATGAAAGGTCTGTCAGATGAGCTACCTCTTTTATCTTTCAAGGCCTCCCTGGCATCCTGAGTTGGATATCTTATGTATTTATTAAAAAATTAATGATGCTTCTAACCAGGAACATGATGAAATGTGAAAAGAATAAATCCATGTCCAGCTAGGACTTTCTGAGATGTATTGTTGACACTTTGAGTCTTCCCTTAAATACGCCTTAATCCAGCATAGAAATGAAAGCACACATACTGGGAAGGTTGTACCCTACACCCTCCTCAAAACTTACATCTGAATCTCTTGTAACTACATTCCCTTTGATAAAAAAGACTACCTTCAGTACAAGGGCATCCAAAATGGTCACTGGATATAAGATAATCTGTAGTTTCATTAATTCAAGAACATCTTAAGTAATTTGTCTTTTTTATTGTTCTGTCTTCCTACATCGTAGTTGCTCTTCTATTCTTCGGATTGTCTGTGGATGCAATTGCCATTATGTGATAGTTTGGAAGAATATTAGAAATTTATTCATTCCATTGTAATCAAGACACTTCATCCTTTCAGTCTGGAGTACTGGTGAAGGATGACATTCAACATATTTATCATATGCGAGTGTCAGGGACCCAAGGTGTGTATTGGGTGTGGTTTAATTTTTAGTATATCTTCAAACATTCTTGAAACACTGATTTTACCTTTCTGCTCCCTTACCAGTATCAATCTCCTGCCCTGTGATATCTATCAATAATGCCAGACTTGCCCAGCATAGACTGGTAGCCTGCGCCAGTGATTGTTCTTCCCCCTTTGCAACTGCAACTACAAGCAGAGCTTTTACAGTGCCTGTACATGTAGACTTTCAACCTTGACATCCCCTATCTGCTGCAGGACATCCTTTTGGAGACTGGCCTTTTCAGCACACCCATGTACTTTCTCTGCCGTATTTAAAATATGGTATCTGACATAATTGTAAAGGGCTTTTGTTAAACGCCTTTGTTTGCCTGGGATCAGAAAGCCAGAAACCAAGACAAACCTTTCACTGCCCTTTCTCCACTTGCTTTATTTGATCTGTAGCATCTTCCTTCTGATTTAGTAGAGTTCAATTTTTAAAAGATGGTTTTGTGCTTCATCATTTAAAAGATGTGCAAAACTGTCCAAAGGATACTTAAACAAAAGATTTTACATTCTATAGGGCTCCCTATCACATTGGGATCTACAGATAGTGTTCATATATTATTGCAAGAGAGGCAGGATTAGACTCGCTAAAAAAACCTTGTCTTTATCACTGCTTTGATTTATTTCAGCCTTTGCTTCCATCAGATACTTATCATTATGGGGAACTATGACTCTGTTTTAATAAAAAACCCTCATGACTTGATCACAGATACATCTGCTGCTACCTTGGCTCATATAAAAATTAAACCAGAGCATCAGACTAATGTAATTTCTTTTGTTTCTCTCTGTTGTGTATAGTAACAGCAACTTCCTAAACTTTCCAGCACCTCTGTTCAGGATCTGTGTCTGTTTGCATACACACCCAGGTACCCCTAATTTACAGGTTTTTCTCATCTGACCAAGTCTCCCTATCAAGACCAGACTATAAATTCAGTGAGGTGTTGGCAATGGGCTCCATCCACTGCTGCATCCAGTCTTCACTGGTAGAGAGGTACCTTGCTGGGAGAAGGCTGGGCAGGCCACTAGAGCCCCTGACTCCCAGAGTGATAAAAAGTAATTTCAGGGCTGATCTCAACACTTTTCCAGTTATGAAGGATCCACCACGTTCTGGCAGTATCCTGCCTGCCCCCCTGCTACTGTGGCTTGCATAAGCAAGCATACGGGCAATCCCCATCACATCCCTGGCATGGAAAGGCCATGGAGGGCTACTGGTTTGAAATCTGCCTCATCTTCTGCATGCTGACAGCTTCCAGGCTGCGATAAAACTTAGGAAACAACGGCAGAGTCAGAGCAGCGGCCTTGCAATAGGAAGAACAAACCTGACTGCTCTTTGTTGCAAGCCTGAACACTGCGCTTCCCGCACGGGGCACACCTGTATGGACCCACGCACCCACAGACACAAGGACTGCACACCACACATTGCACAGGCTGGGGGGAAGTAAATCCAGTTCAGAAGCTGTGCTGCTCTGTCTCCACTGGGCCGTTTGACTCAAGCGCAGTATGGCGTTAACAGCTTGTTATGGCTCTCAACCCACAAGTTCACTCATGGCCAGCTTGAAGCATCGGCACAGATTTTTTATTTCTGTGCCCCCATGGAAGCAGACATACCATGGTCACTGGAGGGTCATGCAAAGACAATTACAAAGGCTCTGAAGGAAACTATACCAAGACTAAGTGGCGACACAGAAAACATCTATTGGCAACCTCAGGACAATGAGCAAATGAAGGTTATTTGGAAGGTTATTATTATGAGAATTTCTCATAATAATCCAAGTTCTGTATGGCCGTCTATTTTTCAGCTTTGTTTCCAGAGGAAGCAAAATCCAGAAAAAAAATCAATCTTTCAGTTCATAGATTAAATGATTTCATAGATTAAAAACCCAAATTAAGTCAACTTCAGCTTTCCACCAGCCTCAGTAATTCTTTTTGCCTTCAATGTTTATGCCCTGATGTGACGGCAAACACTCTCTGGAAATCTACTGCTTGATCAATAATGTTTTCAATTAAGTTGTAATTCCTGCTCTTCCATGTGGGTCTGAAATTTGGAACCTGTGCAAATTAGAGGTGACAGCCTGAAGCATTCAATTAGACTTGCCTATGCAAGATTTTGCATGTCCACATTAGCATGATTGCATATCAAACATCACAGTTCCAGCTCATTGCAATGCCCCAATACTGAAACCTCCCTGGCAAGGACTCACTTGTGTGAGGCTACACATGTAGTAAAAGACCCAGGTCTTCTTGCCTGTGACAAAAGAAGCCCAGAGGCCAGAAGAGCTCCTTTACAGAATCTTGAAAGAGCCCTTTAAAACTTATCATGCCATACTACTAACGGGAAAAGAAAGGCTTTTGCTGGAGATAGCCAGGGGAAAATCTGATACTAATCAAATACTGCTGTAGACTGAAACGACATAACTTAGCTAGGGGCAAGAAGAGAGGAAAGGAAGCTAAAAAAAAAAAAAAAAGTAAGAAAATCTAAAAAGGAAACAAAAAAATTGTACCACCTTTTATCCATATCTTTGTTCATAGATTGGTTTGTTTCCCAGTTATTGAGTGCAGATGATGGGAAGTAAACAGTTTTCATAGAATCATAGAACCACAGAATGGTTTGGGTTGGAAGAGACCTCAAAGATCATCTAGTTCCAACCCCCCCTGCCATGGGCAGGGACACCCTCCACTAGACCAGGTTGCCCAAAGCCCCATCCAAACTGGCCTTGAACACTTCCAGGGAGGGGACATCCACAGCTTCTCTGGGCAACTTGTTCCAGTGCCTCACCACCCTCACAGTAAAGAATTTCTTCCTAACATCTAATCCAAATTTACTCTCCTTCAGTTTAATGCCATTTTACTGTTTTCTGACGGTAAAAGACAGTGGCTCCTGACTGTGTTGGACAAAAGACCACATCTTCCTCCTTTGACTTTCACTTAGCTGGACTACATCATAAGTTGAACGGTTTCAGCTTCATCTTCCCTGCCAGATTCATTAAGCCACTGATTATAGCAATAAGTCCTTCTCTGCAAGTGTTAAGTAAACCAGGTGTATTGATGCCAAGGTTTTGGTAGCATGAGGGCTACAGGGGTGGCTTCTGTGAGAAGATGCTAGAAGATTCCCCGATGTCTGACAGAGTCAATGCCAGCCGGCTCCAAGACA
>VXBL01008186.1:0-16956 GCA_013400195.1 Aramus guarauna
TGGTTCTTCATTCTCCCAGTCTCCGCCTTTGTCTTCTGTGACCTGAGCAGTGTGACTAGAGCACTTTCTGGTGAAGACTGAGGCAAAAGAGTTGTTGAGTACCTCAGCCTTCTCCATATCCTGGGTAACCAAGTCACCTGTTTCATTCCAGAGGGGACCCACATTTTGCCTGGTTTTCCTTTTATCACTGATATACCTATAGAGACTTTTCTTGTTGTCTTTAACATCCCTGGATAGATTTAATTCTATCAGGGCTTTGGCTTTCCTAACCTGATTCCTGGCTGCTTGAACAGGTTCGCTGCATTCATCCCAGGCTACCTGCCCTTGCTTCCACCCTTTCTGTGTTTGAGTTTATCCAGGAGCTCCTCGTTCATTCATGCAGGCCTCCTGGTGTTTTTGCCCCATTTCCTCTTTGCTGGGATGCATCACTCCTGGGCTTGGAGGTGATCTTTGGATACTAGGCAGCTGTCTTGGGCCCCTCTTCCCTCCAGGGTTTTGTCCCATGGTACTCTACCAAGCAGGTCCCTGAAAAGCCTGAAGTCTGCTCTCCTGAAGTCTGGGGTAGTGACCTTGCTGTGCACCCTCCTCACTGCCCTGAGGATCTCGAACTCCACCATTTCATGGTCACTGCAGCCAAGGCTGCCCTTGAGCTTCATATCCCCTACCAGCTCTTCCCTGTTGGTAAGAAAATTCTTCTGATGCTCTGCTTTATCTGCTTTTGTAGTACAGATGTTTCTTTGCAGGAGATTTGGCCGTCTTCTTATAGGCTTTGAAAGATTACTCCAGTAAGGTGTCTCTTCACTGCTTCCTTCAGAGCATCTCTCACTTCTCCATTGGACTGATTCCTCCAAAGTCTTCCTTAAAATGGGCAAGTTTTAACTTTTGCATTTCTCCTCTGAGGGAGGCATTTTCAAAGAGCTGCTGCAAGTGTTTCTCTGTCAGAAAGCTTCACAAGCAACTCTTCCAAAGTTTTCTTTTCCACTCAGCATTGTGCTCTCAGGCAGCCCTCACTGGTCTGCAGCATCTAACAGCAGATTGTTATCTCCAGGATGTTGATGTTAGCACTTCTTGGTGATAAGTATTATGTAAAAGTGCTGGATGTTTAATCAAATTTCGAAAACAAAAAAAAAGAAAAAGAAAGTAAGGACTTTGAACATTCAGAAGGCATATCTGAGTCTCTTGTGATTTTTTTTTCCCAGTGTTTCTAGGTGGTTTCTGCTCTGCCATCACAATTACCTGTCTCTCCTCCTTAGATATTGTTAATACTTATTGTCTGGATGGGTGCCACTTTTTGCAAAAAGAGGAATTATGATTACTTCAGGTAAAATAATAATAACTTGCCTAAATCTCAGGTTTCCTAAAGAGACTGAAACACTGCTATCAAGTGCAAGAGACATATAGCCAAACTAATAATAAATTAATTATTATTATAATCACCCAGCAAAAGAGACTAACTTGTGTCTTGTCCCAGGGTAAGAAAAGGCATATAATACACAGAACTGACACTGGAACTGTAAGTATCAACTCTTCTGATTTTACTTCCATAAGGTTTTAGGCAAAGAAATTTGACTTTGGTCTGCAACCATGGACAAATGAATATTTAACATTAACAGAAAAAAACATATTTTTGAAGGTATATTAACTAGTCTGTTCCATGTCTTAATTCTATTCTGCAAACATCCTTTTAACTGATTTAAGAATTTGACAATCACAGTACCATTACTTCAAGTCAACATATTTCTGAATCTTGTTCAGATTCTGGAGTTGACTCTGTGGGTTAACTACAGTTCTGCTTCTTCAAGCAAACTAGAGTGATTTAGTTACATACCAGAAGGATCTAGACCTACCTTCATCGTTCTTTTGGTGCAGGTCCTCACATATACTGGGACTGGTATAATTCTGAAGCACAGCATGTCAGATAGTGCTGGAATCCCCTATATCCTAGTCAACTATATTAGGCAGAAGCTTTTACCTCTGCCCCAGTATAAGAGTTGGATGTAGAACACTGAAGGGCCTGACTGATCAACACTATTGAGATCCAGCAGTCAGATTTGCAGAGGAGCAGAAGAGATGAAGTAGTGACACTCTGGGCTGTGGTCATGTTCATCAGTTGCTTGAGGAAGAGGATCTCTCCTCCCTTGATACCATGATCTGCTGTTACCAAAATAAAAAAATAGTTCCGTGAAGAACATTAGGAGTTTATATCTTTGCTCTCAGCTGGGATCAAGTGTGCTTACTTCAACTCGATTCTCTGGGCTGCTCTTTAGGATCTCTGGTAGAAGTTTCTCAAACTTACTTCCTTGGAATTCAGACTACATCTGAGTACAAGACTTCTTCCTTTCCTTCACATGCACTTCAATACAATAACTAGGGCTCTTTTTAGTCCATTAGCATTTCTTTTAATCCCTTCTATTTAGACTGGAGGCTTTTTCCTTCTAATGGCAGTATTTGATATTAACTAGAAAGAATCACTTTGTTCTGAAAGTAAATTTCTACCCTCCTGATTCTTATAATTTTATCCCAATGAGCACAGTGTGAGCTCCACATAGTCCTTCACTCTTTCACTTCTAAGAGATCTGAGAAATGTTAGAGATTCTTCTATCATACAGATGTTTTTATTGCAACATTTTTTGGTAGTACAAGATTATTCCTGCAACTATGAATCATACAGTCATGTCAAAATATTTATTAATATGATGGCAGTTTGCATAATACCTCTATGCATGGGATACCAACCAACTCAAATACTTAATTCAGACTACTAAAATCATACCACTGCAATGCAAAAGACCCTTTGAGTTGCCCAGGTCATACTTTTGTTTGGTAATCTATTTCCTTTCCCTTTTTCAGAGTTTTTCAGGTATCTTTTCTACACCAAACAGTGGGGTTTTATACCCTATTCTCTTTACCTCTAAGACACAAACATTGATTACTATTGGAGGTCTCATTAACCTTTTGAAAAAGCACTGGTTGAACATGAATACCACCTGTAAGAAATACATTTCTCTTCAGTATAGCAAGATGATCATCCTTTTATTCTGGTTACTTCTTTCCCAAATCACCAGGTAGCTCTCAAACGATTTCTGACCTCCTGTCACCCAAACCAGCATTTTAAGTGTTACTGAATTCCCATTTGCAAGTCCTTTGTTCTACTGTAGAGGTGTAAAGTTACCTATTCAGTCATTCATTTCACATTTTGGTCCCTCAGGCAGCAGAATGAATTTGCCTCAATAAAATTCTGCGGCAGCTGAGCTTTGATTTCGTATTATAATGACAAGCACAGAATCCTTGTTGGCATAAATTCTATTTAAGATATTGGGGCTATACTGATTTATTCCCACTGAGAATTTGTCTCAAAAGCTTTACTCTTTCACCCATTTTTTAACTTTCTTCTCTTTTCTCTTCTAGGGCAACAGGCTTTGGCTTTTTGAATGCACTATGCAAAGCAGCAGCTGTACTTGGAAACTTAATATTCGGTTCCCTTGTTGGTATCACCAAAGCAATCCCTATTCTCCTTGCTTCTACTGTTCTAGTCTGTGGAGGTCTGGTAGGACTTCGCCTTCCTGACACAAGAACCCAGGTGTTGATGTAACCAGAAAAGGCCATCTACCATTTACTTTCTTCTTCGTACAAATGTCAACTCTCCTGACTGATGGTGCAAAGGCTTCAGATTCTCAACGCTTAGTAGAGTGCTCAGATCTCAGAAATCAAACTGAAAAGATTCTTTGGAGTGACAGAGATTTAGAAATCTCTGTATGAAAGTTTTAAATTTCACTTTTATTTGCTTGCATACATTGCTATTCAAAACCACTTAACTTCAGACTGCAAAGCTACCTCTTAAAACACTCTTGGTGACATGTCCAGGAAGGTAAAAACCATACTGATAATTAGATATTTAAAATGCAAGCATATTATTTAAAAATACATGCTAAATTTGGCCATGACATTGTGAACTTTTGTGACAGTACAGACATGCAAATCAATTACTTAGAAGTATCGGTGCAGAGAATGTTAATATTACATGTATCAATGCATGCAGCACCGATTGGGTAACTCTACAGATTATATCAGCACTGAGAATACCGACCTTCTGCAGCTGTGCTTAGATGGTAAAAACTGTGGCAACGCCTCTTTCTTGGGAAAACTTTTTAGGTAGATTCAATCTAAAGATTACCAACTACAGCCCCTGTTTGCTGAGGAGAAGGCAACAGCTACTGTAAGGAGATGAAAAGCCCATGTGGGTGAGCAGCAAAGAGAATAACAAAATAAGCACTTTCACTCTTTGCTTCTGATCCACCAGGAAAAAAAAAAAAAAAAAAAGTTTTTTTTTCACTTCTGGCATCTGGAATATTTTTGCTTTTTTAAAACAACGAATTTGTCTTAATCCAGGAGTGAATTGATGCAAATATTTATGTTGTTGTAGCTATGAATAAAGAATCAGGCCAGTGAACTATATGAAAAATAAGACGCTTTCAGAAAAGTTTGATATTTACATATCTAATATATTTTTCCTTGTCACAGAATGGTTATAAAAATATGTGGCTGTAGAATGCCACCTAGTAAACTTAGGCCGTAACTTCAATATAGAGTATAATGTAATTAAAATTTCTCAAAAGATTTTTTTAATATCAAAACAAAGAAAAACTATAATAACAGCCACCTTCATTATTTTCACAGTTTATACACTTCTGTATACAAATATTTTCTCAGCTGATTTTTAATAGTTCCAGAGATACCTCACCATTTAACACTTTCAAATATCTCTCTGAAAGGTCTTTAAGAAAGAAGCCACACCAAGGCTGCAGGGAGTGGTAATGTCTTCATCAGACCAAGTGCAAGGATGGATGGAGAGTAAATGGTAGTAAATATTTTCCTTCTAAGGCATGTGCTGTGGACTGTTGGGGATTACAGTAAAGACTTCCTCACCAGCCCTACTGCTCTGCAAAAGGCTGTGGGATCTCTTTAAAATGCCAGCATTAAAAATTAAATAGAAACACATCTCTCAAATTAGCAGGCAATAGGGGCAGATTCTTTGATGACAGAAACTGGCATTGCTTTCAATAGAACTAAGACAACTTGTATCAGCTGAAGAACCATCTGCAGTTTCAAGTTTCAAAGAACAAATTTGGTATAAAAGATGAGGGAAATTTATCAGTATTCTTTCTAATTATATCTGACAACATTTATTGGGTGTTTGAGTCATTGCCAAAGAAATTAGGCTCTCAGATAAGCTCATCGTGTATTAGGATAGATTATTTTTTTTCCATTAGTTTTTCTCTTGTTCATATATGTGAACTAGGCGTGGGTAGTAATATCTATCACTGCTTTGTGTGTCAATCATCATCTTAGTCATATTGAAAGAGTCAATAAAAGTCTATATAAGCAGATTATTCATTGCATTTAAATTTCATTGTTTAATTTACTGATTCTAGAAGTTACATTTTTCAGTTATTAACAAATGCCTGTGCTACACATTGTAGAACCAAAATGTTAGCCCAAGATGCTGTTTTCTGCTACTAACAAAGGGGGAAAGTACCTTAATTAAAAAATGCATGAGTATGGAAAACTAGTGGGCATTTTTTTGATGTTAATAGTTTAAATATGATACAGTAAGAAACAAAGTTTAGGAAGTGTGTTTATTTTGCAATATAAACAGTCAAAGTATTTGAGATTAAATATTTTATATTTAAATCTGACATAATCATGTCTTTTAAATTTCTAAACTATGTTAAAACAAAAAAGGAGGAGGAATTCACCAAGTTCCAGGTTAACAACAAAATGCTGGCCTTAGTTTTGCTTCTGTGCCTTTTGTCTACTAGTCATAGTCTTTATATTATTTCAAGGCTCTTTTCTCCAATGAGAATTATATTTGAGCCCTGTTTCTCTGTGCCATTCATTAGTAACATGTGTCCACCTCCTTGTACTTACTGCATAACTTATTTTGAAATCTGAAGCCTCTGTACATGTTTGGAGTAAACATCAACAGCAATGGTAAAATATTACATTGTCTTGCTATGTACTGTCCACTTAAAAGTAGTGTATTTTGTCCATCTCTGTATGTAATTCTGAAGAACATCCAGATCTAACACTTCATGCCACCTGACTAGTGTGGAGGAAATGAGCCACAGAAAAATAAGGTTAAACTTTTGAGGGCCATGGTTCAAGGCTAACAGACTAAAATCTCATTACATGTAAAATTATGCTGATTTCAGTGCTGGTTCTTATCCCAAATCCTGACTACATCGTAAGTGTGTGATTAAGTCTGAATTAAGTAGAATATAGCAACAGCAGGAATTAGTAAAGACAAGCAAAATTTCTAACTACATAGACCTTGCATAATACAGGAAAGTTCTAAGGTAGGAAAAGGGAAAAAGAAGAATAGTGGGTAGGAAAGGGGAGAAAAAGTAAGTGGAAGAGATGAAAAAAAACAAAAAACCACAAAAATTTCCAACATATTAAATAAAACCCAAAGCTAGAATCTCCCTAGCTGGTGAACCAGTTGGCTCAACAGATTTGAATTCTCACACAAGGCAGCATCAAAGCTGTTTGAACAATCAATTGTTTGGGCTTGAATGCAGTAAAGATTCATCTCATAAAAATAGCAGAAGTGAATGCAATTTCAAGCTGTAAATACTTGGTTAGGTTAGGTACAACACACAGCCAGGAGCAAAAATACTTAATCTATCAAGATATGGACACAAATGTTACTTACATTATAAGGAAAAGTTATTTGGCTGGTCTTTAGTGAATCTGTCTTTTTTTGCAGCTTCCGAAGCAATCTCGGGTAATAAATGTTGAGCAGTAGGAATTGCACTTCCTTTCTGTGTCTATTCAATATATCTCACACAAAGAGCCACTTAGTGGCCTGTTTAGATCCCTGATACACCTCAGAGAATTGAACTTGATAACATTTGTGTATCAGAGCTACCAAATACAGATAATCAAAACCCCTTATTTGTCTGTTTTGGTCATTGAACTGACTGACCACTAATTGGAAACTCCTTTCAGTCTAAACTGAAGTAGGATATAAGGTCTAGTGCTCTTCTCTTGTAAAGCTGAAAGGTTTATCCCAACGATAGCAATGACAAAAAAGTACAATGGCCTCTGAAGACAGAGAAGACTGACAGCATTTAGAATAGTATTAACCATGACGGTCAACTACTTTAAAATTTGAAAATTGTCCACAAAAGAGACCACATGTTTTCATTTCTGGCAAATAAGTTTTCTTTTAATTAGTTTTACTCCTTACAGGTTTACTGACAGTAGATCTTGACTTAGCAGACTCTTTTTTCTTGAAAGCATCGTATTCATTGTGTTTGTACGTTTTAACCAGATTGGCTATATTCATGTTAGCACCCTGTTGGTTGGAAACATACACTGAAACATCTGGTATGTGTTGCATTGATTGCTGAGTACAGACTCATAGCAAGGGAACCAGGACCAGGTGTTCATTGTTACTGGAGCAGAATTGCTCATGAATGATATATTGGGAAGCCTTCTTCCTCTATGCTTGATTTTAGCCAGTGGCCTTCCAAAGGTGTAAAACTTTGACACAGGCAAAAAAGTATTAGCTCTCCTTCCTGATTGCTCCAGTAGTCTACTCTTTGTTCACCATCTCAGAAAAGTGAGACAAAGAAAGACAGCTAACACAAGCTCTGCTTTCCTTTTCTTCATGCCGTTCCATTAATTCCATCCCAAATTGCTTTTCTTACCAGAGGGCTAAGCTTAAAGAAAGTCAAAACTCACTCCTCCTGCTCTCACTTACATCTGACTTCATAGTAACACTCAGTAAGAAGGTTTGCCACATAACTTTTGCAATTTGGCCATCTCTTTCTAAACAAAGCTGGAAAGCAAACTCAGAAGTGCTTCAGACAATCTCACCCTTTTAAGGCAATCAGACTCCACATGTCCGTACATATCCAGAAGGCTGAACTAACACAAGGAGGGGTCTTCTCTCAGAATGACCCTGTGGGGTTCCTTTGCTGTGGGGGCAGATATGGGACAATCTTCTTGTCTGTGCAACTAGCTCAGCTCCTTTGAGAGGAAATGTTATTCTCTGTTCTTGTTTTCTTTTTATACCACTATGGAGTTTTATCTTTGCATAACAGCTCTTAAGGCACAACTGCTGATTCTAATTCTCAGCAATATAATATAGTCCTCAGCCCCTCATATGGACAACTTCTGTGTGCTGGGCTTTAGCTCTCTTCCCCATTGTGAGTTTTAAAATGATCTTAATTAGTCAGAGAGATGTTTACATCCAGTTGCACCTCTTTACATAAACAAGATGATATCATGCTAATACAACCCACAACCCATGTTTCCTGTTTAATAACCTGGAAATGCAATTGAAATTTCAATCACAATGTTAAAAAATGAATCCTTCTACTCAGGGGGTCAGAAACACAAGAAGTGAAAACAGAAATGCTTCACTTCCTCTGGAGTCTTGAAAGAAAACACATGTTTGGTAATCATGTTCCAGAAGAAAACACATCTGAGAGACTCCTTTTCCTCTACATTTCCTGCCTCCTTGTTCATTAAACTCACTGTAAAATATTGGGTATTTGCCTGAATTAGTACTTTCCAATGCTGCTAGTTCAGGAAACACAGCATGAAAAGACAGGCTTTTGCCTGCAGTTTGGAGGCAAGACAGGGATCAGGCAGTGAGGTGGAATTAGCAGAGAGATGTTAGCCAGAAAATCTGGACCTCATTTCAGAATCTGATTTAAATAGCGAGCACCAATTTACAATGCTACTTAGAGATCTCCCTTATGTTCACTTACCCTCATCCCATCTACAACCAGTCCATATGCTGAAATCAGCCTCATTTGCTTTCTTCTAATGTTGATGGTTTCAACCAAGTGATGCGAAATATTTTTAGATGCATTATTGTTATTTCCATTCTTTATTTTTGTTGCAGTGGCAAATACCCTACTTCTTCCTGCACAGGAAGGATGCTTCAATATTTAGTCCTACTTTAGTGTGTAAGATTTTTATATAGAACTTCATCCACATTCAGGACCTTTCTTTGATGCAGTGACTTAACATGTCAGAAACAGGAAAACTACAAAATGGGCTATTATTTGATAGTAGGTTGAATTATCTCCAAAGACACTGGTCTATAATACATAGCCATGCTTTCTAGCCCTTGGATTACATTCTGTCTAATTAAAAATTAATAAAGCAGTAATTGCTGGCAGTCTCCTCCCACAACATAGGCACAGGCTACATTTACTGGCACCAAAATACTTAGGGAAAAACGATGGGGAAAAGTAGAAGTGTAATTGCTTTCTGGGGTAAACGATCTTCCCTGCCTGACAAAGTTCTAGAACACACTGCTCGCTTCTGACCAGTACACAATCCAGTAATCAAAGTTTGGAGATCGCTTAACAACAAAGGTGTTCGGATGAGGATGACCTGACACAAAAGTGTTGTCCTTTCCAGAGTATTCATGAATATACACTTTAATGCCACATAACTGAGAAGATTTGTAGAGATCTTGCCCCTACTCTGGCCATCAACACTTCCAAGCTGTAGCCAGACACATCAGTCTGCAAGTGAGAGAGAGAAATTGCTGGCAGGCTGGCTTTCATCACTCTCTCTGCAGCTAGCCCCCTAAGCTCATTTCTCTCAGATCCTAAGGATCTGCTTTTTTGCTCAGCCTCATACTTTCTAATTTTGGACATCTACTGCCTGCCGCTTGGTTTTCACCAGTAGGCCTGACCAAGCAAGTTGAAGCTACTTGCTGCTGATGGACAGTGCTCATAGCTCATTGCAAGGACAGTACTCTGCAAGAGTCCAACGTCTTATCTGTTGCTCCAGTTTCATCTGTCTAGAGCTAGAGTTGTCACCTAGCATTTCTCTCTGATAACACTGTATGATTTCTAACCTATAATACATGTCTTCTATCCTCTTAATGTCTGCCTAGTAAATATATGACTGTTCCCCACTGGTTATATCATAAAAGCCATTTGTGAATCCCATGTAGGCCCTTAGCCATTTAAAAGGTGATCCTTCAAAAGAAGGTAGGCAAAAAAAATTTAAATTGAATCGAATTAAATGCAAACCATGAAAAGTAAGATTTCAAGACTTGCGGTTCAATTACTTTTATTTTTGTCAGCTGTCTTCCTTAAATCCTAGCCTGCAGCTATATAATACTGTATGTCGTAAAGAAGTATTACATAGTTACAGGTGAATACATATACAGACACACATGTGGGTAAGTATACACACATATATACACACAAACCTCCCTATAACACAGTTAGATGTAAGACTCACAAACCATATTCGCATCTCAATCTCAATGATACAAAGTGTTACTTTATGATTATGCATTATGCTTTGAACACAAATAGCATCCTGCTCCATTTCTTGTGCAAACTTCACTTATTCATGTGCAAATTTGTTGGGATGACAAGATTCACCTTAGCTGGTGATTAGCTTTCGATCATTGGAAGGGAAGTCCTGAAATGGTCTGAAAAATGAGCTGTAACCTTCCCTCCCCCACCGCACTGTGCCAGGCAGCAAAAGAGCACATCGCGTAAAGGCACTGGTCATGTTCCAGTGCCTAGGAGACACAGTACTCTCATACATAAAATCCTGAAAGCTGTGGATTTTTGTCTTATTCAACTAGCAGTCCTTCAGACTGCTCCATGTGGATCTCAATATGTTAATTTCTCTGTAACCTATGAGAAAATGTCTCTGTCTTCCTGTGTTGTATGTTTTTCATTGTTTCTGCATACATAGCTGCTGTCGTTCTAGTAATGTGGCTAAACAATTGTTTCCTGCTGTTATTATCAGAAATCTTTGACCAGCCTGAAACAGAGCCATTGCCAGGGTGTCTTTCAGTTAATGATTAACTTCCACTAAGATCTTCTACAGTAATTAGTGCTGTATAAAGTAACTGGAGCTATAATTGAGCAAATCAAGAGTGAAAATAGCAGCACATGCATACAGGGCAGAGAGGGTGGAGAGAGTTCTTTCAAAAGCTCTGGCATCCACAACGTTTCGCCTTCCCTCTTTGCAGGACATCCATTCTTTCCAGTGTGCTTCCTCTGGTGGGGGACATGCACACGTGCTACAGAACTAAGAAATCAGCGGAAGAAAGGGTGTGTTCCTTCCACAGGATTTAACAAGGTATATTTGCTATAGGAAAGCCAACTCTATACTAAGATTAAAACAAACAAACAAACANGCCAAAACTTTGGCAGGAAACTATGAAGGGGTCACAATGCTCACAGAATAGTACTTTTGGAAAGCAGTGAGTCTTTCCAAAAGGAAAACATACTGAGTCTGCAGCATATAGTTTCTAATTGTGATCATGAATAGACGGTTTAAAGTAGAAAGTTGCCATTTAGATTCAAAGTGGCAGTAGATAATCTATTTGGAAAATTGTAAACAAAGATTAACACCAATAGTTTAGAAGGAAAAAGAAAATATTGAAATTTGGAGAGCAATCTTACAAAACACAATTTCCCATCACTTTTTTTGGACAAGCCTTACAGCTCTTTCCTTTTCCTTCCCGCCACAGATCCTTTGTGATATGGTAATTGATTTCATTACTGCTTCACTAGTAAAATGAAAGTTTTACTGACATTTGCAACAAAAATGAGAGCAGGCATGAAATTAGCACTGTAGGAAAGCTAGCTCATTTATAAAGAGTTTAAAAAAATGCACCAAACTGCCAGTGACTGCATTTATTGTCTTCCTAGTGGCTTGGGATCCTACAAAGTGCTACATGGATCTAGTATCATGCATGTAAACTGATCCCTCTTTAAAACAGTGAAGTAATTTGCAGGACTTTATTTTTCATATGAATAATTTTAGCCTGGCTTTTTCCTATGAATGTAATGTTTCCCAAACAGAAAAAGGATTTTTCATGGCATTCCACGCTGCAAGCCTGATGAATCAACTGCCAGCTTATTTTAGCCATTTGCTATAGAGTATTGTATTAAAAATCCCAATTAAAATTTTTCAAAAAAATGCTGTATTACCTCCACTGCATAACATTGTGACAACAAATTGTATCTCATATGTGGCCTCAAATACATGCAACAATGCACTATAGGTAATTAGATATTTTTTTTAAGCAGGCAGTTTCCTTTGCAGTGTAATGACGTGCAGAAGTCAAGTACCAAGGATGAGGTACTGAAAACAGAGCTCTCTGACTTCACTGTAATTTACTGGCATTGTCAGGTTACTGATTCCTTAAAGACTTGTCAGCATTTTCTAATGCTGAGCAGCAGCAGGAAAATGTGTAGTCTTTCCTAGTTTTTTGTGAACTGGTTTCTGCTCCCAGTTTCTCCTACTAAACTTTGACTCAAATTGCCAACTGCCCTGAGCCAACCAGAAGTACAATTTTTTCACACTGTCTTTAGTCTACAAAAGTGCAGGTGTGTTAGTGTGCATATGTTGTCAAGAAAATCATAACCATTTCTGACAAGTCTCTATTTCTTAATGTGAGGAAACATGTACATATTGTATATACAGTAATGAGCCACTCTGAAGTCGAATTCCCATTTATACATGTTTACTTCCAGATTTGCTAATCTGCAACAAGATCTTGGCAATGGTCCTGACTTCTCTGTTTCTTTCTTTCTTTGTTTTCTTTACTGCTGTGTGTGATCCACTGTAAAGCAGGTTACAATCATCACTATTGTATATATGTGTTTGCATGTGTGTGCCTTGATAAATTCTCTCTTCTGGAGTTCTGAATTTTTCATCCCAAGTGCAGCTGGTACAATTGTGAACTCATCTTTCCAGTATGCTCCTCTGTGTCAGATTGCCAACTTCCAAAATGTTTGACCAAGTGTTTTGATTAAGTCCCCTGAGGAAAGCTGTCTGTATACTTGTGAAAGGGCATGCTTTGTGTAGGGTGACTGTGTACAGTATAAATCTATAAAACATGGAAATGTTTATAAATTTATCTGCCAAATATTTATCATCCATGTAACAAATGCAAAGTTATTTAGTGTACATCAGATTAATAAAGGGGCATTTTTTTCTCCACTATATTCAAATAAAGATTTGTTCTCTGCAATGAACACATACCAAGTGTGATGATAGCCAGAACATGATTTTTCACTACCCACAAAATACTGAAAATGGTTGTTTTACCTTAATTAGTTCTTTTACAAAAGCTCTCTAAGTATCTCATCTTTAGTGCCTATATAGAGGTTGAACATGTATTAAAAGAAAACATGGAACAAGTTAATAAAGTTAAAGAAATGTAAATTACCATAAAAAAAGACAGGGTAAAAATTGCTATGGTTGCAAGAGACAAATTTACAAAAGCTCTCTAAGTATCTCATCTTTAGTGCCTATATAGAGGTTGAACATGTATTAAAAGAAAACATGGAACAAGTTAATAAAGTTAAAGAAATGTAAATTACCATAAAAAAAGACAGGGTAAAAATTGCTATGGTTGCAAGAGACAAAGTTCTTTAGTAAACCATCTGGGATGGTATTTTTAACCTACATAAGTGCACAAAATAGACATCTGGCCTTTCACTACACAACTGCACTGCAGGCATATGTTATCACCCAAAGGGTATAATCTAACTCTGTATTCAAAGCATACTGCTGCAAGGTGTGATGATCCATGCATCTGAAAGGCCAATGGGAATTTGTACAATAAACTATGGTTCCATAAAAACTTGGTATTCACCAAAAAAACCCCACCCAAACTCAAAAAAAATTAAGCAGCGCTGCAGCAACATTAGTTCTTCATTGTATTTGTGCACCAATGGCCTCTGAAAAGCTTCAACAGATCAAATGTGGTAGCTTTAAAATAACAAAAAACTTCTGAGTTATTTATATTCTGCCATCTCCATGGCTGGATCGGAAATGCATTTCCAAATATAGGTTATTCCAAACAGATGATGGACTAAACGAAACACATGAGCCTCTTCAGCTGTGTCACCAACAGGGAAAAGTTAAGCTACATGTGAAGTGAAGTGTTTTTCAGCTTGTGCAAGAGCACTGTGTGCAAAACCCAATAACCAAGGACATGCATGATTTTGTGACTGTCCTTTGGCAACTGAAGGTTTTTGTGGTACAGGACAGACAAAAATTTTCTCCATTTATTAAGTACAACCAACAGAAGTACTAATCCATATTTTAAGTCTCCTTAGATGTACACCCTCATCTACCTGCATTTGAAGGGGATTGGTAGTATAACTACGCTGCTCTCATTGTCTAGAGGAGATAAAGCTTTTATGCTTGTGTCTCCTAGTCTCATTTTTTAGGAGGAAATCAGCCTCTTTTGTGCAGAAGAGAAGATAACAATACAAAAGGGAGTGTGGGAGAAGATTTGCACATACTCCTCATAGCTACCTGTCAGAAATTTTGCCTAATGTCTAGAAAACCTTCAGTAGCAGGGAATCTTGTGTTGGACTACTCCATCCTGCAAAAAGGACACTTCAGCTTGTAGGACTGCATTTCTCCAAAGAAGATATGTGTATATCTATATCTGTATATACTCCTGGCTGACACAGTTAGGCTAGCAAAAAAGGTGACGCTTAATTCAGAGCAGTGTGTGTGTTTATTGTGTGGGACAAGACAAGTACATAGACCATGGATGCAAATGTCAGAGGAGGAGGCATTTTGTGGTATCCAGCACTGTGTATAGACCAAATGTTAAAACAGTTCATGTGTATCCTGTGTATGCTTTGCTTTCCACTAGGATGCCAGTTAGGCTATGATTATTATTTAATCCATTGCTATTGTAAAGCATGTAATATATTAGGTTGATGTGACATCAGTATCTAACCTGAACCACTCCCCATCCCATTTAGTCATTTCTGGAACTTTTTAATAGTGCTTTAAACTGACAGCAGAAGAAAGAAGCATTGTCTTAAAATTCCTCATAGACTTTCCTGAAAATATTAAGCTGAACTGAAAATCATGCCATCCTCTATGTTTTCTGCTGGCATCACATGTAAACTTCAACAATATACAGATGAATCCACTCTTTCCGCAGAAAGCGCACAGATGTACTTCACATCATGCTACTTCTGGCTCTCAGAGTGGGCCTAACTGGTCTGATTAGGACTGCAGTAATGATTTTGTATTACTATAGCAGACTAAAGTTGTATGTGCAAAATAGCTTTGGAAGACACCAAAAGCCGTATTATGGAGAGACTTTCTGGGAGAGGAGGATAGAGCTTGCAGTAAGGGCCTGACCACACCGCTTGCTGAATCATGCAAACACAAAGGTCTGTCAGCTGTGATCTGTTACAGAGATGATTGGTTTGTTACTGTGCAGTAAAAATATATGGAAAATAAGCTCTGGCTCCTTAAGAACAATCACTCAGCAGTCCAGTTCTCACTACACAGGAGGACTTTGACTTTGTCCTTTCAGTCTTTAGCTAAAAGCAGAAGTTTTAAAATTTGGATAAGAAGGTGAATCTGTTCAGGGAGAAAAAAAAAAAAAAAAAAAAAAAAAAAAAAAAAAGAAAAAAGAAAAGGTCACTAGCTATTAGTAAAGATGTTGGAGTAGGATCAAGGAACAGTAAGATATTGCTATACTCTTGAGTTACACCACCAGTGCGAACTCTAACCGGTCTTCAGTAGGGCTGTCATACTGTGTTTGTGATCTAAAACACATATAAAAGATGCAATTGTTAACGACCAGAATGCATGGGCATACAGAGCCCAATTACCAGGGAAAAACTCTGGACTTAGCATATCAGAACTATTGACTGATCATAAACAGAAGGAAAAAAATGTGGATAAGAGCACATATCTGTTTAGGAAGTCAACTGTAACAAAATGTTACTTTGCATTGTTATTGTTACATCATTGTTGAAACCAAGAAAAAATATCTGTACTATGACACAGGACCCTTCTTATGTGGAAACATTAATGCTGGCCATATCAGGGAAGAATATTTTACTGCCAGTAATCTGGTTATAGAAAATAAAGAGGTCCACATTGAAACAGTGCAATTGCCAGTCCAGCCTACAGGTGGAGTAGGAAAAATAACTCATGGAAAGGATCAGGAAAGACCTTACTAATATAAAGCTTGCATAGAGTTCCAGCCGTCGTTGCCCAGCAGTAGGCAGAAACCCTTCTCTTGCGGATAAACCCACTGCCCGGGTTCCATGCACCTCGTAAGATGGGTGAGCAAATGTCCTGATCCAGGGACTGGCTCACCTCTGCCGTGCTTTTTGGTGGGACAAGTCTCAAGCGGAGGGTGGCTTCAGGCCTCTCTGCAAGCGGTGCTGCCGTAACCCAGTGAACCAGCTTCAGGATCCCAGCACTCCCCAAGCTACACAGGCTTCTGGTTCATTTTTACCCGGAGTTGCACGTACTGATTTTAATGTTACAGGCACAACTGATTTGGGATCTGGTTATCTGAGGAATACCCTTTTTCCCATAGGAAAACAACAAAGACGCTTCCAGGAGTGTAATTCAAACTGAAGCCATTTTGATTTAAATAAGAGGAGGCTGCTGACATTGTGTTCCCTGTGAAGGGTCCTCCATGCTGGAATTAGGTCTCCTCTCTGAGCCTCCTGGAGCCTGAATTTGTCAGTCTTTTAGACACATTCTTCATTTTTCTACACTAATGTGAATAATGAGGAGCTTTTCAAAAGATTGGAGGCATGCCAATGGAAAAGTGGTGGAAATAAGAGGACCAGAATTAGTCTAGTGGAAATCCATGGGAGTTTAGCCTATGCTTTATCTGTGGGGCAACTCTTGGCAGGCAAGAAATAGTTGTAGAGTTGCCTTAGCTGTCAATCGTTACGCTGTAAATGTAAAGCTCCTAGCGCTCTGCCTCGAGAGTAATAAATAAATAATACATTAATGAGTGAATAATGCATAGACTTTTAGTGGAGTGGAAACATTGCTAAGCACATGCAATCACAAAGAAGCACACAGATGCTGTAGTACAAAATAAAAAAATAAAAAAAAAAGAAAAAACCAAACGAAAACCCAAAACGCACCCCCCCCCCC